>JAVHLV010000171.1:0-141284 GCA_036785495.1 Colletotrichum neosansevieriae | reverse complement strand
AGTAGATGAAGGTCATCAGAAACCCGTCCTCTGACCAGCAATCCGCGAACCGCAGCCTGAAGGCTAGTAATGCTGTCGGCTTGCCTGTCTAGTAGATGAAGGTCATCAGAAACCCGTCCTCTGACCAACATTCCGCGAACCGCAGCCTGCAGATTGCGGACTTCTCCGGATTGCTGGATGGTCTCTTGCCGTTGAGTAACGAGCTCCTTCCGGACCAAGAAGCCCCTAAACGCTGCTTGGATCTCTCGAACGGGGCCGGCGTGCTGGGCCAACTGAGATGTCTGATATTGTACCTCATCACGGACCTTCTTGGCCCGAATAAGACTTTGAAGCTCCAAGACATTAGGCTCTAGAGCTTTCCAGAAATGTTCCTTGTTGGCCATTCCGTTGCGCACGAGGAAACCACGCGACAGACTCTGTAAATCGACGGCAAAACGTCTCATCTGCAGCCGGTAGCCGATGACTTGACGTGTCCAGTCAGCTCGGATGCGAGACTGGATGTCGATGAGGGCGCCTTCGACGTCCCAAAGCTGCTGCATGGTATCCCCAAGGCGCATCCTCACCACAGCACCACGAACCTGCGCTTGCAGCTCGACGATGGATTCCTCGTTTTCTGCCAGTTGGCGGTCAATCTTCTCCTCTTCGGTCTCCTCAGGTTCTGGGGTCGCAGGTTCAACGCCGAAGTCAGCTCCCATATTACCGAAACTGGGCATGTTGACCCCGAGTTTATCAAGGCCTTTCTGCATCGCCTCCAGCTCGTGGTGATCGAACTCGAGTTGACCGACAAGATTGCCGATACGGAAGTCAACTATGCCTTTTCTGAACAGAAGCCAACTTAGAGCGTGGATGCAGTAGATGACTTTCGGGATATTCTTTTTCTCGTACAGGTCGATTAATTCGAACCTAAACAGGTCGGGGAGCTCCACCTCATCCAGGTACCGGAAGAAGATGGCGATATTGTCCGAGTGTCGAAACTGCAGTTTCTGGTGTCGGAAGATGCGGAATCGACGCTCGGGGTTGAGAGCCTCGACGACCTCTGCCAAAGTAACACCATCTCGCAGAGCTTCCTCCAGTTCGACAATGGGGGGAATTTCCCTGTGAATGACATCTTCGATCCATTCCTTAGCCTCACCAATGTGACACAGATACTCGTAGGCCTGGAGAAATTGGCGCTGTTTGTCCATCCAATTCCTGCCCTCCCAACCATAGCCACCAGTGCGCTGGCGGTTGTTACTAGCCTGATCGGCTCTCTGCAACCTGCGGCGGCCTCTCAGTCCCACCACTTCCTGTGCTGGCGATGTGATGGCGAACCCCTCAGCGGATTCGGACTGAGCAAGCCTGGATAATGTGCGTAGCTGGCTTGTTGATGACCGGCCGAGTTTCTCGAGGTCCGGACGCGCCAGGGCGGTCGAGTGGATAGGAGCAGGGGGCTCATGGGCGTGAGGGAGAGCGGCTCCCGCCCTGACCGAGTCGGAACCGCTGACTAGCATCGAGTTGGGCCGAATAGCGAGCGTTCGGGAAAACGGGGTCGGGGATCTGCTGCCATCATACTGGGCGTGCGACAACTTTCCGATATCTACGCTTTGCGTGCGATCGTGGCGAGAAAGATGACGTGGAGGAGAGGGTGTCGAGGTTGTCGAGGGTGTCGGGGATGCTGGCGAGGACGATGTTGGGGCGGGGGCTTGGGCAAGCGGTCGGAGGGACTGTCGAGCCATAGAATAGATATTTTCCTGGTCTCTCTTCTGGTCGAGATTCTCTCCGCCGAAAGATACGTGATGTAGTCGGGAACCATCACTCTTGCCTCTTTTATGAGTATATCCGCTGGAAACCGATGATATCTGGGTACTCGCTCGGCTGTTGTCTGAGTAGAGAGAATATCCCGAGGAAGCCATAGAAGACGCCGTAGAAGACTGGCGGTTAACGTTGCTGGGGTAGTCCAGGGTATGCGACTGTCTGAGAGGGTGCGGTCGGTACGACATGTTGGGCGATGATTAGGATACCGGACGAAGGCTGCGCTGAAGGGTTTGTATGCTCAGGAATTCGGATGACAACATTAGGGCGCTTTCTCGGACGTCGTGTGGTATGTGACGAGTTGAATTATGTTCGACCTGGGGGCTCCCGTATGTCCGGGTCGTGGCGGACACTTCGTTTTCAGTTTTATGTTGCTCGGTGAAAGACCAAACGGGACGAGCAATGTGAGAATTTCGAAGCGACCCGCGGAAGCGCGACAAAGCGCGATGGGGAATGGAGGTAAGAGTCTCAAAAGAATGAGCGCGCGCTGCGCAAACAAAAGAGAAGAGGTCGACGTTCGGCGACAGCGACGGCGACGTCAACAACGATGATGGGAAACAGATATTGTCGGATTGCGAAAAAGACGATTATCAATGGAAACCCACCAGCCACTGCGATTCACAAGTGTGGTCGCAATCTCATCAACGACCAGGTGTGGGCTGGAAGTTGGGTCGTTCGGTGGTCAGGTAACGGACGATGGAGGGGAGGAGGGGAGTCGAGACCTGATAAGGCAGTTTGTTTGTTTACTGCTGCAACAAGTAAGCGAGCTGCGGCAACCAGCCCCCTCGCAACAAGGGTTGGGTGTCGCGGTGGCTAGTGGGCTTGAATGGCCCCTGCGTCGCACCCGCCCGGCTTTTCGAAGTGGAGACTCATCCAGCGGTGCAGTCTCCCCGTTGCACGGCCCTCCGCCCCGCCTCCGCCCTCTGTCAATTGGCCTGTCGTCCGGGTTTCTCTGGGCCTGGACTGGCGCTTCTGCGGAGGGCAGTCGAGACTCGCACCGCGGATGCCCAACAGAGCGTGGTTCAGGCACGTCCCTTGGGAAATCATGGACGAGGACACCTGCAATGATTCGACAGATGTCAAACTCTACTCCATTCCGGCGTGTGACACGTCGACCAGCCTAGCTCGGTTGCCGTCGTCCAAGAAACGTCATTTGGAGTATGGGAGAAGCCTGGGAGAAGCCTGGGAGAAAACTTCGAGGTCTGTCTGTCACTCGAGCGAATATCGACAACTCGGATAAATCGTCAGTGCTTCTGTATGTGGAAAAGAGTGGCTTAAAAGAGCCAGAAAAAAATATTGCGACAAGATCCAACATAGTTGAAAGGGAGACTTGAAACGCCTCCATGCCATCCGTCAATCAATAGGGAACGTTTAGCATCCTGTCTTGCAGCAGGACTTCCTTGCTGTTGTCGAGCCTGGACACCAATACGACCGGTGATTGCCTTTTTTTTTTCTTTTCTCTCTTTGTTGTTTTTCTGGTCAAACTTGGCATTGACCAATCAAAGCCTGTTGTGGCTGCTTCATTCGACGTCGATGTCAGTACTAAATTTGTACAACCGGTTAGATCGATATACACAAACATCGTGGCTCGTGGCCGTAGCACGCGGCATACGGGATCCGATGTGGCTAACCATGTTTGAACGCCACAGGATTCCCTTTGGTCGGCGCTGCACCAAGTCCATCGCCAGTTTCATCTAGACGCGTAGAAGAAAGCAATCTCACGACACACAGATGAAAGCCGTGTACATCAATGTCCCAAGCCGTCTCCTCCACTTGAAGTTAGCAGGCTTTCTTGAGCCATTTTGGATGTTTACTGCATCCACGACGCCGAATCAGGCAGCCCGGTAACGTCACTCAACCAGAGCAGGGATTGTCCTGCACATTTTGCTGCGGTCTGCCCACGAGTCTTCTGAGGACAACGTCTTCTGGTGCCTTGGGCTCTTGTTTTCGTCCTAAAAAGCATACTCATCACGGTTGCTGTGACACAGGGATTTGTTACGGAACAAAAACATCACTCAATAGTTCCCAGCATTCTATACCTACCCAGGGATTCTAAACGTTAGTTCGCAACTTCTGGCCCACAGCTCTCGGGATCAAGTGTTATTGGGTTGAATATCTGGGGTATGTACTTCTCATAGAATAATAAGTGAGAATAACATATATCTAGCATTAGGATTTTGCCTTATTAATCTAGGGATCTTCTTAAGTAACTTTCCCTTCTAATAGGCCGCTTGAGAAGACTTCTGAATATCATACCCAGAACCGTTAGTATGGGACTGCGCTAACGTTTAGAATCCCTGGGTAGGTATACAGCAAAATAAGAAGCTTCCTCAAGGGACGTCTCTATTTCCCAAAGGTGCCCTCCTTAACTTGCGTCATAGGGTCCAGCGACTGCCGAGCTTAGCTAATCGCATGCTGCGTTTCACTCTAGAGCCGCTGCTAAGACTTTTACGATGCGACCTAAGGTAAGGCTCGATTGAGCCGGGACAAGTGTGAGTGCTTCAGAACCCGTGTATTCTTTTGCACAAGCTCTCGAGATAAATATGCAGTTTTCCTCACAAACATGCAGTTCAGGATCGGTCGGGCAAGGTAAACCTACCTTGGCGGCCCAATCAGTCAGGCCATTATGGGCACAGTAAAGCCCCTGTCGCACATGTTGCGCCGCACTGTGGCTTCTCACCGCCTGCCCCTCCTGCCCTCCATCCGCCGGTCGCGCACTGCGCAGGGTCCCCAATTCCATTAAAAAATTTCCTGCGGGGTGTGGTCTCGATTTTTCTTCTCCTTCTTTCTTACGGGAAGAAGAGACCTATCCAACCTTAGTCTTCGAAATCGAGCAAAGCTTCCTGTTTCTCTTTCGACCGACTAGCAGTTCTTCAACTCCGTATTTTCCTTTCTCCTCAGCAAATTTATACCCTTCCCCTTCTTTCTCACTTTCGACCGGAAGAAGCTGAAAAAATGCCTTCCACCAACGGTATCAACGGCGCCAGGGTGCTGGACTCCAAGTCCGCCCTCCAGGTCCTGAAGGAGTACGAGAGCCGTGACGGCCTCGACATTAACGACCTCATGAACACCAAGAAGCACGGCGGTCTGACCTACAACGACTTCCTGCTCCTGCCTGGCTACATTGGCTTCCCTGCCTCCGCCGTTGCCTTGGACTCTCCCGTCACTAAGCGGGTCACCCTCAAGACCCCGTTCGTCTCCTCCCCCATGGATACTGTGACCGAGCACGAGATGGCCATCCACATGGCTCTCCAGGGTGGTCTGGGAATCATCCATCACAACTGCTCCCCTCAGGCCCAGGCAGACATGATCCGCAAGGTCAAGCGTTACGAGAACGGCTTCATACTCGACCCTGTCGTAATCAGCCGCGACACCACTGTCGGTGAGGCGAAGGCTCTCAAGGAGAAGTGGGGTTTCGGTGGTTTCCCTGTGACTGGTCAGTATTCCCTCAAAAATTTCCTTTCCCAGCTTTACATGATTAAACACCAATTCAATATAACTTTCGTTCCACCAAAAGGTGACCATGTCGCCATGCGGAGACGCTTTACGATGATCCTAGCCATTCTATACCAGATTTTTGTTCACGTCTATTACTAAATAAGCCGCTGACAAACTCTTACAGAGACTGGCAAGCTCGGCTCCAAGCTGCTTGGTATTGTGACGAACCGCGACATCCAGTTCGAGGACGACTCCAACCAGTCCATTGCCAACGTCATGGTCACCGACCTGATCACTGCCCCGTCTGGCATTGACCTCGTCGAGGCTAACAAGATCCTCGCCAAGTCTAAGAAGGGCAAGCTGCCCATCGTCGACAAGGACTTCAACCTCGTCTCGATGATCTCCCGCTCCGACTTGAACAAGAACCAGCACTTCCCCCTGGCCTCCAAGCTGCCCGACAGCAAGCAGCTTCTCTGCGGCGCCGCCATCGGTACCCGTCCCGAGGACAAGGAGCGTCTCCGCCTCCTCGTTGACGCTGGTCTTGACATCGTCATTCTCGACTCCTCTCAGGGTAACTCCATGTTCCAGGTTGACATGATCAAGTGGATTAAGAACGAGTTCCCTGGCCTCGACGTCATCGGCGGAAATGTCGTTACTCGCGAGCAGGCCGCTACCCTCATCGAGGCTGGCGTTGATGGTCTCCGTATTGGTATGGGCTCCGGCTCCGCCTGCATTACGCAGGAGGTCATGGCCGTCGGTCGTCCCCAGGCTGCTGCCGTTCACTCCGTCAGCAGCTTCGCTGCCCGTTTCGGCGTCCCTTGCATTGCCGACGGCGGTGTCCAGAACGTCGGTCACGTCGTCAAGGGTCTCTCTCTTGGTGCCTCCACCGTCATGATGGGCGGTCTCTTGGCCGGTACCACCGAGTCTCCCGGTACTTCCTTCGTGTCCCGCGAGGGTAAGCTGGTCAAGGCCTACCGTGGCATGGGATCCATCGACGCCATGCAGGACAAGAAGGCCGGCAACGGCAGCAAGGACAGCCAGAAGAGCAACGCTGGAACTGCGCGCTACTTCTCCGAGGGCGACAGCGTCCTCGTCGCTCAGGGCGTCACTGGCTCGGTTGCTCACAGAGGGTGCGTTGTCATCTCCGTCCCCCAAATATAAGAATTACTAACACAGTGTCAGACCCATCAGCAGGTTCATCCCCTACCTGGCCGCTGGTCTCAAGCACTCCATGCAGGACTGCGGTATGCAGTCTCTCAAGGAGCTCCGCGAGTCTGTTGACAACGGCACTCTCCGCTTCGAGCTTCGTACTGCCAGCGCTCAAATGGAGGGTAACGTGAACATGGAGTCTTACGAGAAGAAGCTGTTCGCCTGAGAAATTGGCGAGCCACAGCTTGAAATGATGACGCGACGGAAACAATATCCAACGAACGGTTGATGAGATATCATTGGGTACGGAAGGGGGAAAAAACCAGGGGATTACATAAAGGCGAATTGCACCTCTTCCCGCGTATATACACACGATATATAAGGGTTTAGGAGGAAAAGGAAACAAAAGGCTTATTGGTTAGGGCGGCAGTGCTTTGAAAAAGTCTCAAGCGGAGTTTTCGGAGTCTTTTTTATCTGAGTAGAGATGATGCAGCGTTCTAAATACCAAAACCTCCGCGGGGAACGAATGATGAAAATTTTTTTTCAGGGCGAATACGGTCATGTCCGATTTTCTGCGCGCAATGTGTGAATTGTGATGTTGTCGAAATGCCGTGAGCAACCTAATCGCCGGCCACTCCGGGAATCACACACTACTTCAATAAAGTGGGCGAGAACTCAGGAGCTTCCTTGGCTTATCTTCTTCCGCCTCTGTGATATTCCCGCCGGATGGGCATCATTTCTGTTCACAACATCGTTAGATGTTGATCAATTACCACGGTAGCAAGGCAGGAGGAGAGGTCAAGCACTGCGCATTGGAAATTATATGGCCAAGTATCAAAGTATAGAATGTGGTATTCGAGCAGCTTGTACTGCACGTATCTGCAGGCCGATTTCGTGTATGATGCATGTCACTCGTAATAATAGTGCTTTTGATGAACCCCTTCAAACAGAAAAAAAAAAAAAAAAAAACCCACACACAACCCATGAAAACCCAATAATGCTGAGCGCCGACAGTGCCAGATTCTAATCCGCGGACAAACTAATGCCAGGATGGCCCACCTGCAACCAAAAATGCAAACTGCTCATGATGTGACCGAATCAAGACTTTAAGACCCAGCCGTATCTCGTTTCGACCATGGAAGAAAACATTCGCTTGCACAACTCGCTCAATCACTGGAGATCTCAGGAACGAGACGAAGAAACAGCATCGTAACCCGACGTCGCCAGCCCGCCAGTTTTCGCAAGCAACGGCTCCGTCTCACTTTGTTCGCCGGCGCTCCCGGACGCCTCACCACTGCTCTCGCTCGTCGTCTCATCGTCCTCGGTCTCGTCGTCGCTCGCATCTGGCGACTGCGTGAGCGCGTCGTTGTCGACAAGCATGTAGATGGGCACAGCGCCGATGATGGCCGTGAGAGCGAGGAACCAGTAGGCCGTGATGACGTAGCCCCTGGAGACGCCCCAGGAGAAGGAGGCGCCGGCGGCAGCGGGACCGAAGGCGCGGCCGAAGCCCGAGAACATGGTCGCGAAACCGTTGAGGGTGCCGAGGATGCGGAGGGACGAGGCCGAGTTGGTCAGAAGGATCGTCATGCAGGGGAAACCGATAATCACGGCGAAGGCCTTTGTGAACATGACGACCATCAGGGCGCCGTAACGACCGGTGTTCGATTCGAAGAGCACGGTGTACGGAGTCAAGAGGTAGACGACGGGGAAGGTGAGGGCTAGGGTCGCGATGTTAGCTCGCGAAGGCGTTGGGATCCAGAGGTTTAGACGTACCACATGCGCGGAAGCAACGAAGTGTGCCGAAGTGGTTGCACAGAGGGGGAAAGACGAAGAATTGGATCACGCCGCAGGTAATACCGTAAATTGTGAAGATGGTGCCGATGCGATCTGACCCGAGACCGAAGCCGCCAGAGAACTGGAAGGGCAGATGCGTGTTCTCGGGCGTGTGCTCTTGCTTGGGGTAGTTAAGGAAGACTGGCAGCACCTGGTCAAACGCCACGGAATGCAGCGCGAGGAAGGTGTAGCAAATCAGGTTGATTGTCGTCTGGGGCGTAAAGACCTCCTTCATGCTGGGGGCCTCGATGGGCTGCTTGTTGTCCTCGAGCGCATGGGCCGGGGACTTGATGTTCGTCGGGACGAGTGGGGCCGTGGCCTCGCCGTCGACGAAGGATGTGCGGCGGACGCGGGCGTTCGCGTGACGGCGGGGACGGGAGCGTCTGAAGGGGCGCGTCAGGCGCTCGCCCATGAGTAGGCCCCAGTCGGGCTGGTGGCGTTTGCTCTCGAGGGTTTCCTTCAAGAACAGGGTGGCGGTGGTCACGGAGACGAGGAAGAAGATGGCGGCGAGGAGGTTCGGGAGGGCAAAGGGGTAGCTGGTGAAGTACCAGCTGTCGCCAAAGACGGAGGGGAAGCGGTCGGCAGGTTTGGCGAAGAAGCCTCCAAAGGCTGGGCCGAAGATGCTGCCGACGGACCATACCAGAGGCATGATCGAGAATGCGCGGGGTTGAAGCTCCTTCTCGGTGACCATTTCTGCCACCATTGTACGGATAATCCCAACTGAAAGCGGAGTGTTATTGACTATCGAGGAGTTCGCAACGTTGGGGATTACTTACCGTTTCCGTTACCGCCTCCCATTATGGCTCGGACCGTGATTGCCATAGGTAAACTGGTCGACATGCCCCACACAACAAAGAGTATCATGGTGGAAATGAGACCGGTGATGATGGTCGGTTTCCTTCCGAATCGATCAGATGCCCTACCCCATGGTACCGCAGTGACACTCTGAGCAAGCGAGAAAACCGCAGATGTGATACCGGCCCATTTCGCAACATCGTTCTGCTCAACGCCGAAGGACTTGATCATTTCTGGGAGGTAGGGGAAGACGGATGTCAACGCGAGAGGTTCAGCGAATCGAGCAATGGCTGTGATCCAGGTTAGCGATACAGCGGAAAAGAAGGTTGACAGATACCTCGAATGAAGGTTTCGTGGTGCATATGACAAGGCGCGCGAGGCGCATGATCTTTTTGTGTATTGTTCTCGACCGCCTTGGGTTTGGAATTTGTGTTCGATTGTCCTCCACGGTTCACATTTGATCAGGCAGCTTGGAAGATCAAGACCAGTTTCCACGCGTGGCATTTTCGAGAGTATCGTAGGTATGAAGGGAAAAGTATGCCCTGGCTAACGACAGACGACCGCGGGCGAAGACATGCGAATTATCCACCCGTCCCATTCCTTCTTGACTCCATGTGGTAGAAAGCGGCCCGTCCATGAATCTCCTGCTGTGCTCCCGACGCCGTGATGTGCCCGCTGGAATGTTTTTCCTGACTCTTGGGCACTTGCCCGGCGCCGACTGACTGCGTTCCGCAAAATCGGGGCAGTTAAAAGGAATCGCTGTGCAAGCTGTTGGAGACTGGGATTTCTTACCCAGAATGGCCAGCTGCTTCGCGGGCAGCTTTTGCTTTGCTGGCTTCGCCATGTTCGAATTCGTAGTGAGCGTGGAAGAGCTCTGGAAAGTGGCGGTGCGGAGTATCTCAAAGAGCGAAGTCACAGATCGAAGTGCTGCGGGCTGTAATAAGTGGTCGACCCCAGATAGTAACTAAAGCTCGGCGCTGGATCCTTGGTGACGTAGCAATTCGTCGTTGTCTACGTTGTGCGACGCGGGACGGATGAGCGCAAATTACGAAGACAAAGAAACCGAGGAAAACCGGCCGCCTTTTCAAGAAGGGTAGGAGAAAAGGCAGTGTTGGAGAAACGGGGAGTCACAAGCAGAGATTAAAAGGCGGTTCGTCAAGCGCAAGCAGAAGAAAAATAAAGAAACGGTCCAACGGCAATGATCCACTTTGGTTGTCTGCAGGCTCGCGGCTGCAGTGCGCCGGACAGGGAATAGCGTGGGTAACATCATTCATGGGAGGTATCCGCAGTCATCCGCCCACCCCAGCTTTCTGCAGCTTTGGGAGAGTCCCGTGAGAGGGAGTGTGGGAAGCGGGCAGGAAGCGGACTCGACCATTTGTTTTTTTTTTTTCACTCAGCGCCGATCCCCGCTCATGCTGCTGACAGGAGTTTCCAAGTCGATTACTGGTTGGAAGGACGTGCGATTTGGGCCAAGTTTGTATGCGTGGAGGGGCAATATCTTGGGGCGCAGCCATGGGAAACGGCCTCTCGCCTCGCCTCGCGAGGATTAGTTGCTAGCTGAAGACCGGCTGGAAGTGGGCACTCCCGCATACTGTACCCTTACATGAACTTCACCAACAGCTACCTACCTACAGATACCATCTCTAGATCATTCTTAGCGCATCAGCGCCAGTGTTGACGGCGTGCTCGATGACGGTGATGTGAGCGCGAGACGCGAGGGAAGGGTTCGAGATGCATTACTGCATGTTGGCACACGGAATGGGACGACCGTGGGCATCAAGTGTCTCGGATGTGAACAGGCCCGGGCCAGATACTTTTTTTGTGCTCGAGTTGTAGGGGACGCTGGTTCGGCCTGCGCGGTGCCCTATGTTACTTGCCGCAGCAAAGTGTCCGACTACATCCATAACGGCTTCCCTACCTGCTGTCCCGGCTGGTCCAGGCTTCGGTGCGGTGCGGGCGGTCGGGAGGCGCACGACGGGCTTTCGACATGGGGTTTGTAATGCTGGATTGTTGCTTCACCTGCCACCCTTCTCTGTGAAGTGCTCTACACTACAGCGCCAGGTCCGTTGTCGGCAGAAACGTTTCGCTGGAGTCGGTGAGGGTGTGCAGGAAATGGCAGGGGTCCTCGCTGTAGACTTGTTTGTGGTGCGCCTCAAAGGACGTCCAGCTTGTCCACGGTGGGGGCGACCATTTTTCCGGCGGCGATTGACCGACTTCGCCGAAACCGGGGCCGAACGTCGGGGTGGCTTGCAGGAAGGGATGGGCAGCTAGCACAGGCCCATTGGCGTGCACAGGGAACACCCTTCCGCTCGGATTGCCAGCGCAACATCGGCATGAATCTGAGCATGCGAATCCCTCTCGGGACATGCGATTTTTGCTTGCGTGTCGTTGTCGACATCACCGCCAGGCAAAAGCGCACATTTTTTTCCACACTTTGGTGAGCAAGAACTATACTAGGTAGGTTCGAAGAGTGGTGGTTGCCAGGAAGCGGACCAGGAAAAAATGATTGGACGGAATCCACCCAATCAATTGCGTGATCACCGGGTGTTGGCCGATGCACCACGTCAGGAGACAGAAGAAAATGTCTTGCGGGGTGCTCGAGTCTATTGACTTGGGGTTAGGCGGCAAAGGCGTTCCCCCGAGGCTAATAATGGATGATGTAACGCCGATGACGATGGACCGAGTGTTTTCGGCCTTTCGACTCTTGAGCGTGCTTAAAAATGGATCTTGAGTCATCTGGATCAGATGTAGTGAGACGGTCGATGCGGCATCACGGGATGGATTTCGAGACCTGCAAGTCTTCATATAAGCAAGAAGGATAAACTGGGCCGAACGGGTGTCTTGGGAGCGACTGTTATCTCCAGTCTCCGGCTGTGAAGTCGGCATCGGACCGCCGATGACCCGCAAAAAAACGCTCGCCTCGCCTGTACTCCCGAAACAGGAAGGAGGTCAAGCTCTCGTAGCCAGGTCTGCCAGTGATCGAGGTCCGAGGGTAAGGTACCTTAGCGGCTGAGGCTTAGCCAATGTTGGGGGGGGGGTTGTACCAGGCGGCGGCAGCCGATCGGCAAAACCGTTGCCCATTGACGCTGATAACATCGACGAAGCACGCAATGTCTTCGTCAACTTCAACTCTGTTTCAACGACATCTCTGGCAAGAGGCGCAGAGATAGTTGCAACTGCTTCGGTGGCTTATATTTGTGCATAGGCAAAATGGCACAAGAGTAAGTACCTGCCGGCGCTTCCCGTCCTCGTGCAACGTGAGAGCTCTGGTGCCTGGAGCTAGTGTGGCTGGTGGCTCGGCCAATGATGCAACCATCGTCGTCAGCCACACGTGCTCAACTCGCGCATTTCATGTCCCTCTCTCTCCGTTGACTCATCTTCAACCTCAACTCCACGCCAGGGAAATTAAGATATGTTACTGAGAACCGGCTGACACAGGTCACAGAAAGCCCTACTCCGACAAAATGGCGAACGAGCGGACACCGCTCATCACCAACGTCTACGTTGGTGCACCGCGACCCCGCTATCAGAATCATGTTGTCCGGCGTTTCTGCACCATAGCGCTTTCATCTATGCTCATCTTCTGGTCCATCTTCTTCGTAGTTGCGCTCTTTGTTGATGACCCGCCTCGTCACCATCACCATCACCACCATGGTTGGTCCTTGACCAACAGCTTCAACCGTGCGCCCATCACGCATGAGGAGGTTCAGAAGATCCTTTTTGAGGTTCCTTCATCTGAGAAGGCCGAGGAGTGGAGCAGATACTACACTGCTGGCCCTCACCTCGCTGGGCAGAACTACTCTCAGGCAGGTCTTACGTTGTCGTGGTAATTTATCAATAACTAACCATTCCAGGCTCTGTGGACCAAGGAAAAATGGGAGTCTTGGGGCGTCCAATCCGAGATTGTATCCTACGACGTCTACCTGAACTACCCCGTAGACCACAGCCTTTCTTTACTGTCCAAGTCCAATGACGAAGAGCAATCCGCTTGGAAGGTCGAGTTCAAGGCCGCTCTCGAGGAGGACGTGCTCGAGGAAGACCCCTCCTCCGGCCTGCCCAACCGCGTACCCACGTTCCATGGTTATTCTGCAAGTGGCAATGTCACCGGCTCCTTTGTCTTTGTCAACTACGGCACGTTTCAAGACTACGAGGATCTCCTCAAGGCCAATGTCAGCCTCGAGGGCAAGATCGCCATCGCCAAATACGGCGGAATCTTCCGCGGGCTGAAGGTCAAACGTGCGCAGGAGCTGGGCATGATAGGTGCGCTGCTGTACAGCGACCCTGGCGATGATGGCAAAGTCACCGAGGACAACGGCTACGAAGCTTATCCCAACGGACCTGCCCGCAACCCGAGCGCCGTCCAGCGCGGCAGCGCTCAATTCCTGAGCGTGCGACCCGGCGACCCGTCAACCCCCGGCTACCCCTCTAAGCCCGGTGTACCCCGTGCCCCCGTTGACGACGCCATTCCTTCCATCCCCTCCATCCCGATTTCCTACGCCGATGCTCTTCCCATACTCAAAGCTCTGAACGGACATGGCCCGTCAGTTAAGGACTTCAATAAGTACTGGAACCGCAACCTTGGACTCTCCTACAAGGGAGTTGAGTACAACATCGGCCCTAGCCCCGACAACGTCGTCCTCAACCTCTACAACGAGCAAAACTACACCACCACTCCCCTCTGGAACGTCATCGGCATCGTGAACGGCACTATCCCGAATGAAGTCATTGTAGTCGGCAACCATCGCGACGCCTGGATTGCAGGTGGTGCCGGTGACCCCAACAGCGGCTCCTCCGTCCTGAACGAAGTCATTCGCGGCGTCGGTGTCGCAATCGCCTCAGGCTGGAAACCAACGCGCACGATCGTCTTCGCCTCTTGGGACGGCGAGGAATACTCCCTCATCGGCAGCACGGAATGGGTCGAGGAATACCTGCCCTGGCTTTCCCAGGCTACCGTTGCCTACGTCAACGTCGATGTCGGCGTCCGCGGGCCTCATTTCAGCACCTCCGCCGCGCCGCTTCTGCACCGCCTCATCCGGGACGTGACCCACATCGTCCCCTCCCCGAACCAGACCGTCCCCGGCCAGACCGTCGGCGACGTCTGGAACGGCCGCATCAGCACCATGGGTTCCGGCTCCGACTTCACCGCCTTCCAGGACTTCGCCGGCATACCCTCCATCGACATGGGCTTTGGCGGCGAAAATGACGAGGTTGTCTACCAGTACCACTCCAACTACGACTCCTTCCACTGGATGGAGGCCTTTGGGGACCCGGGCTTCGTCTACCACCGCACCATGGCCCAGCTCCTCGGCCTCGTCGTCGCGGAGCTCTCCAACGTCCCCGTCATCCGCTTTAACGCCACAGACTACGCCGACGCCCTCGACACCTACGTCGACCAGGTTGAGACCAAGCTCGCCGCCGCAGAGCCCACCTCCGACGAGGAGATCTTCCGGCAGCGCGCCAGCATTGCCGTCTCCGACGTCGATGCCAAGGGTTCGCAGTCGCAGTTCCGTGCTTCGCTGCAAGTCCTTCGCACGTCCATAGCCGCGCTCCGCGAAAAGGCGGTCAAGCTCGACGCCACGGCCGGGTGGGTTGACTACGAACTCAAGTCGGACATCCCCTGGTGGAACATAATCCGCAAGGTCAAGCTCGGACTGGCGTTCATGTGGGTGAACAAGAGCTACAAGGGTTTCGAGCGCAACTTTTTGTACCCCGGCGGACTCGACGGGCGAAGCTGGTTCAAGCATGTTGTTTTCGCGCCTGGTCTGTGGACTGGCTACGCTGGAGGTAACGTCGTCCTTCTAACTTGCATATATACCGCCAAAAATCAAGCTAATGTGTCGCAGCTGTTTATCCCGGCCTCCAAGAGAGCATCGACGCAAAGGATTATGTCAACGCTCTCAAGTGGTCTGGCATTATCAACGAGTGTGTTGCTTCTGCCACCAAGAGCATTTGAGACCCCAATTCTTACCTCGAGTATATTGGCGTGATACTGTGTGACTGAACATCTCGCATGATATTTCGCAGCATAGCCAAGCACTCAATACCAAAAGTCATCACATGACATAAATAATATATGATAAGGGAA
The DNA here is from genome assembly GCA_036785495.1 of Colletotrichum neosansevieriae. Taxonomy (NCBI): domain Eukaryota; kingdom Fungi; phylum Ascomycota; class Sordariomycetes; order Glomerellales; family Glomerellaceae; genus Colletotrichum; species Colletotrichum neosansevieriae. The sequence continues at coordinate 126,193 of JAVHLV010000171.1, read as the reverse complement.
TAACCGAGTCACATAGCTCTGACCTGTACACCTCTCAGGATTGCAGCATATCGGCACCATCAGCAGAAGTCAAGTAAAGACCAAATCTTTCATTCACATAGGCGACTACCATCTAAATTTGTAGTATCAAACAGGCTTCATGATCTATGCATCTATCGCTTTGCTATTCATACACTAACCTCTTAAACTTCATGTATGCCCCAGAGCCCCCCCGCTTAGAACTTGTAAACCTGGTCGGGCTTGTATCCCAACTCCTTCAAGATACCCACAAGCTCGCCCTGGTCCTTGGGGCTCTTCTTGTTGCCCGAGACGGCGTTCATGAGGCCAGGAGGACCGCAGACGAAGACCTTGATGTTGTCGTTCTTGGGCTCGGGGAGGACCTGTTTCAGGAGGTCCTTGGTGATGAAGCCCTTGTTGCCGGCCCACTCCTTGGGGGGGTTGTCGAGGACGTAGAAGGCGCGGAAGCGCTGGGGGTACGTGTTCTCGAGGTCGGCGAACTCCTTCTTCAGGAGTATGTCCTCCTCGGTGACGTTGCCGAAGACGAGCGTGACCTTTGTCTTGTCGTCCGGGTTGTTGAAGATGGCGCGCGCGAGCTGGTACATGGGGGTGATGCCGGTGCCGCCGGCGATGAGGGCGATGTGCTCGTGCTTGTTGGCGGACCAGGGGTACTTGGGCAGCGGGCCCTTAAAGTCGAGGCGCTGGCCGGGCGTCATCTCGTGCATGTGCGTCGACATGGGGCCGTTGGGGTACTTCTTAACGAGGAGGTCGACGTAGCCCTTGGCGTCTGTTTTTGTTTTTGGGTCATTAGCACATTTTGTTACATAACAACAACAACTCTCCTCTCTTCTTTCTCTTCTCTCTACATAGAGTTGGGGGGGAGGGATTCCTACCCTCGTCAGAAATGGGCGTGTAAGGTCTCAGGGTGGCCTTCTCGTCCTCGGGGCCCTTGTACTTGGTCAGGACCGCGCTGGCGACGTCCAGGCCGGAGACCATGTCGTCCTCGGGCAGCTTGAAGCGGAACTTCTTGGTGTTGTGGTTGACGTTCTCGACGGCCTCAAGCTTGAGCGAGACGAAGCCCTGGTCGCCGCCCGTCAAGGCCTTCTTGGGCGCGATGCCGACGGCGGCCTCGGCCTTTTGTACGGCCGCCGCGGGGGTGGAGGAGCCCGAGAGGAAGTAGTACGCTCCGCCGGCGACTGCGGCGGCCGCGCCGGCGTAGAGGGCCGTGTTGGAGGAGGCCTTTGCGGGCTCGGTCGCGTAGCGGCGGGCTTGCTGGTTTGCGGGAGGCACACGGTCAGCTTTTTTTTTGTTCCCCTCCCTTTCTCTTGATCTTCTGCTATTGCCCTCTGGTGAGCGCATTGGTAGGAACTGGGGTTGCTAAAGGGCGCATCGTATGATCATATTGATGCCGACCAAAGAAGCGTCCCATCCGTCCGGGCGCGGGGGAAAAGATCAAGCAGGATATGACGTGCAAAACTAACCATCTTGAGGGGCTGCGCAGCCCTGAGAGCTGATCTGGCGAACATTTTGAGGGTTCAATTGGCGATATTCGAAACCGAGCAAGTCAATTGGGAGGCTGTCGAGTGGATGGGAGGGAAAAAAGTTCTGTTGAGATATGCTCCGACTCGTGAACGAATTCTAAAGAGCTTGGGGGAGTGGGATCCGAGACAGAGGGAGCTCCCCCGGCCACCCCCAAACCGGGCAACCCGCAAAAGCTCACGCCAATGTATGACGTACAGGTCACGTGAAGCGTAGCCGGTTCCCCGATCCCCGCCGAATTGCTGAATGACAACCGCGCGGTAAGATACGGTCTCGGTGGTTGGCAGGCACAAACCAGAGTGAATTGCTAAGCAGAGCTGACGACGCGCCGACAGAATCGGGGGCGGATATCTGTTCCCGGTGCTGCCGCGATGAGCCATGTTGCTGCTTAGGTCCGGTCACCGTCTAGTCTGACCTTTGCACAGAAGTAGCCAGGGGAAAGCTGCGTAGTCCTCGTACGAGGCGATTGTTGTCTCCCGATATATTATATACAGCAAACAGCTTCGGTTGCTGTTGCCTAACTAAATCACTTCTTCACAAACAACCGGCAACTCGAGTCGGGTAATCGAGCGCTGGCATCCATACCGCCGCATTGAACCCCGATGCATCTTCCAGTTTCCGTTTCCCTATGCTCTCTTCTCATCCAAGTTACATGCTGAAAGCGACCGACCAGGGGCTTCTCTCTTTATGTCTCCTGAAATACAACTATACGCCTCTTGATCACCAAACCGAAATCAGAAATGCTCCTCCCTGACGTCCCTCATAGTACATGATTCATGACTGGTTCTTCGAGGGCGAGAACCTGTCAAATAGAAGCTCGTTCATAACCTCCGAGATCGCTGCGGCGCCATCTGCATTTTCGATCTTCACCGCTCGGTGTCCATGACATCCGGGTCTGCGGGTTTCTCGCTGCGCGTCTTGGCCTTTGGTGTGCTCGATCGATCCACCGACTTTTCCTCACTTGTCGCCTCCGTCAAGGGGACGCTCTGAGAGTCACTCTTCTTTGCGGTTGTGTCTTGGCTGCCTCGGCGCATGTTTCCGATGTCGTGATGCGAGGCGAGAGTAGGAGTGTTTGCCTGGCTACCGCCTCTCTGACCGTGGTAATGAACCACTTGCGGCGGAGGTTGGCCAGCTTGGATTCCCAGCTGTTGTGTCGGGTAAGGGTCCAAGTCTTTGCTCGAAGTGGAAAAGGTCGACACTACAGGTTGATGGTAACCGTTAGAAGACTGACTTCCTGTCGGGGTGTGACCGTAGGTAAGATGCTCGGCTTGTGTAGGTGTGCCGACATCATTCGGTGAAGTTGAGCCCTCACCAAGGTTTCCAGTAAGACTGTTCATACCGCCTTCGATATCCCGTAGTAAACGAACATATTCCTCCGGAACTAGCCCGCTCTCTTGAGTTTTGGGATCCTCGGCCACGAGCCAGCCTTGGCCGTGTCGATACGAGACCCAAATAATCTGACCCTCCACCAAGGGCAACTCATTCTCGTTTTCTCTCTCAAAGTCGAAGAGGGCAACGGCCTTCCCGTGCATCTCCTCATCAGGCGACGTGATGGTGAATTGATAGTCCCGCGAGTATCGAGACTGGTCTTCATCGCGGAAGCCGGGAGACGACGCAGAGCTCGAAGCGTCAGAAAATTCGTGTTCAGCATATTGCCGTGGGGGCAGGTCGCCCAATTGGTATGCGTGGCTTGAATGTCTCGCATCGTCGGGCGGATAGGTGACATACTCCCCGCCTGGCCCATTAGCTTCCCCTCCTTGGTTCAGATAATATCTTTCGCTGCCGTCACCGCTAGTGCCGACGTAATAGCCGCGCTCTCTTTCATATTGCGCCGCATGCAGGATATCGCCTTCGTCGCGAGCCCTTGTTCTGCCGGTTCCCAAAGCTGCTGACGACGACTTGTGCTTACGGTGTCGCGAGCTGACAACCGGACTAGCCAGATCCTCATCCTCGCTCCATGGCGGACCGTCGGCGAATTGAACAGAAGGAAGGTCGTGGTGTCTCCCAAAGCCATCGGGTCCCCATGCGCCGGTATCCCAGCTCATCTTGGTCTCCCAGACGGCGGGAGGGTCGGAAAGGCGGCGCGACTCGCTGAGGGGAGTACTGAGGCCCGAAGCAGGATGCGACGGCTCTGGTGGGGGGCCGTAGTGCATAGGGTGCATAATGGGATAGGCGAAATCCCGCACCAAGGTGTAGGTGAGGCTTGAGGGAAACAACGGAAATACGTGCGAAGGTGGTCGCGAACGCGACGGGACGGAGCCCGTCGAGTATTGCGACAGTCGATTCTTGGAAGCGTGCGACATTGGTCTCGGGGCTGTCGAGCGTCGGCTTGGAGGGGAGGTTATTAGCGGCGGGAGTGAGGGGTGATTCGGGTTTGTGGAGGGAGAAGCTGCTGCAGGTGGTGATGTCGCGGGCGAGGAGGTTTGGGACAGGAGCGTTGTCATCCTGAGAATATCGCAGTCGTTGGGGAAGCCAGCAAAAGGATGACGGGCACCCGATTCGCGGATCCTGGGGCGTCGTGTGCCACCAAGGCAACAGGCGCCTAGTAGAACAATCGACGAGGCTTGTCGCGAGAATTGCGAGGGACTATGATTGGGTGGAGTCAGTGGTTTAGCCAAAGAAGCCGGCTTGCGCTGGTGTTATCGTGAAGTCGTGCCGCACTGGACCGTCGAGTAGCGGGTTGGGCTACCCGGGGGCCCAAGGGTGTCGTGAATCGAACGGGTGAGGACGAACAGGGTTTATGGAAAGAAGCCGAGCGGTCGCAGCAATAAGGCGGCTCGATTGGCGTCGCAAAACGAAAGTCGTCGCACGCGACGCTGAGGTTGAAATCGAAAAAGGAGCGTCAGAAACTTAAAGGCAGTCGAGGTGGCCGATTAATTCAGGTCGCGGGGTCGCTCGACGTGAGACAAGAGGCGGGTCGAAGAAGAAAGGACAAGGTAGAATATGATGGTGAGATGGGAGGAAGGACGATGGCAAGAAGAGAAGAAGCAGGATGAAGAAGCAGGAGCAGAAGCAGAAGCAGGAAGTAGAGAGTAGAGGAGTAGGAGGTGAGGTTGTGAGGTTGTGAATAATCCGTTTAGGTTCAGGTCCAGGTCGCCGGCGCTGCCTCGCTCTGCCTCTGCCTCAACCTCTGCGGTGCGATGCGGTGCGGTGCAGTGCGGTGGTGCTGGGCCAGCGGCTGGTTGTTGGTGGTGCGTTTCTGTTGTTGCGGTGCGATGGGCAGAGAGGTGGGAGGTAAAAGGTACCCAGAACGGCCTTGCCTCTTCGCACCAGACGGACCAACAGGACTGGACCACCTCAGGTATTGGCGTTCAATAAGTATCGGTACTTGGGATGTGGTACCTTTTCCTGCAATACGGCGCTTCGGTAAGAATAGGGCCTAGAGCGCAGCTGTGCAAGGAAGGAAAGAAGGGAGTGCAGGAAGGAAGGAGGGAAAGTAACTTGCGGTTTCTAAGGTACCTTACCTGGAAACCTACCTTACCTAGGTACCCAGAGATCGCAGCAGGCGGGAACCTAGGTATCCAGGCGCTACCTCTGCCAAAGTACTCGTACCTCACCCAGTAAGCCAGGAACGGGAACAGGCACACGGGCGAGGACAACGAACAGACACTTGTCCCCCAGACGCACTGGACAGTCTAGATTGCACCTCGATGCTTCTAAGCGCGTCGCGCAGTGATCCTACTGGCTGTGGCCGCTAGATGTTGTTGGAGTATCTTGGGAGCTGGTTGAAAGAAGACAGGCAAGAGGGGAAGGAGGGGAGGAGGGGATGGGATAGGATAGGATTGGCACACAGGATGGCGGACAGGCACCTCGAGTGGAGGGCAACAGGGGATGGAGAGACCTTTGGCTTACCCTAGGTACCTTACCTTAGGTAGGTGGGTTGGTGATCGGGAGTCTAGTCGGGTGCTGAAAGGGCAGTGAGGGGTGGGAACATATGGATACCTACCCAAGGTGCCTACCTACCTAGGTAGGTAGGTAGAGACAATTGGGCTGCATTTGGAGAGAACAGCAGCAACAGCAACACTTAGAAAACAGCCCAGCAGTTGAACTGACTTTCAGCCACAGCGTCGAGCGGCAGCACCTGCACTAAGGACCAACCGAGTCAGCGGCCGCTTGGTACCATGCCTCAATTTACTACCTACCTTAGTAAGGTAAGGTACCTACCTCAAATGGGGTGCCTACCTACTTCACTTAACTCCCCATGATCAGAACAGACACCCTAGGTGCTGCTTATCTTGCCTTACCTCACCTCAAGCTGATGTAGGTGATTACTCCAGCTGCAACAAAGACTTATACAGTGTACCTCTCGAGTCCCTCTCAGGTAGAGTAATGTGTCTCCGTCAGATCTGAACTGAAAGGGCATATCCTCCGTCGTGCTCGTGGGTAACGATATATTTGGCAGGAAAACGGTGCCCAGCTCCAGATGCTGTGCAGCACTGCAGGGAAGCTCGCATGTCCAACCCTGGGAGCCCCGTCTGTGACTTCGTACGAATATGCGAATACGCCGCCGCACCCAGGAGCCACGACAAGGACATCTTGTACCTCATCCTGCAGCTCAGGCAGCCAAGACACCCAACCCGGCTATCTCTACTTCGTACAAGAGACGAGGTCCGCTTTCTTCCTGTGCTTCAGATTCTGTCCTTTTCTAGTTAATTCGTGAAGGGGGCTCTAGCCGTTGTTACTATTACTAAGTAGGCATTACACCCGAGTTTGCCTACCTAGGTACTCACCTGGGCTACTTGATGTCCTGGACTAGGTACTTAATGTGTGGTACGTACGTCTTAATTACGCGCCTCATCAGTCCAAATCGCCAGTATAGTAGCCCGTCCCCCTTTCCATCGTTCCCGTCTCTATTTCGAGGGAATCCCTCCAGTAAGGTTGTCCGTGTCTTCCCTGCCCGGACTTCTCTGGAGACTGGCTCTACTTCGTACCTGCCGTCCTCAAGTTGCCCGAACTCAGCCTTTCCAGTTCCTCCCGCAAGCCATGTGTCGCACCCTCATCGGGACAACCAATCGACTCGGCCATCCTCTTCAAACTTTTTTGTTTTGTGTTCGTCATTCATACGGCGTACCTGACATCGTGATGGACGCCCGCGCGTCGCCTACGCATCCTTCTCTTTTAAACACTAGAAGCTCCTCATACATTCAGCTTGAACCTAATCCCAATGGCTCTGAGGAGCCGCCCGTGCTCATTCAGAGGAACATACTACTAATACACGAGAGTCGAATTCGGAGTTCCAGCCGATCCATGTTGCAGACTGCGTCAGTTTTCAGGCCAACACGGGACGAAAGACAGCAAGCATCAAGGGGGATCACGTTTTGGTCGTCGCTCGTTCTGAACGACATATGGCCAAGTCCTCAACTTTTCTGTTTGGATTTAATCACTTCTTGTCCTTCCGTCCATTGACAGCAGTCATCTTGATTCACTGTGCAGGCATCGAAAAGAAGCTTGTCGAGAACACACAAGGTGGCGGTGGCTTCCAGTGCTATTCTTGGTTCACCCGGGCTATCAAGATTCCCGTTCAGGTCGCACCAAGGTCAGACAGCGGTCGGCCCACGGCTGATTAGCGAGGACCTCCCTGGCGCAAATCATTAAGGTCTCCAGTCGTCGGTATCCATTGACGTCTGCAAAGCTGAGGCCAGCCTGGGCATTGCTGTCTTGGTCCGAACCACTGGGCGTGAGGTCGGAACCAGGACTGAGTGCGAAGAGTCAGATCAGAGATGCATTGTGAGATCGACACCTCTGGCGGCGCGAGCTGCTGTCACACCGTCTTCTCCCAACCTTGATGATGATGTAGCTGTACTACAACTCCCCGATCCCAGCTACTCAAAGTGCTGCTCAATGCTTCACCCTAATGACGGATAGCCTGAAGCATAAACAACTATCTGCTGGTTAGCAAAACGCTATCCCGCTAGCTCTCAGTGGGCATCAGTGCCCATCCGTGGGGCAGCCCACAAAAGGCTCTGCATCTTGCATCGCAAATTGCATTGGTGCCTCCGATTTCCCAAAAGGTGGGAAATGGCCTATGGTGAAACTCCAACCCTGATCGGTCGCCTCCCGCATCTCCCTGAGGCTGCAGCTCTGGGCTAGGTACTCAGCAAAAGTCAGCATCACAGAAAGCCACGTGCAGAATAGCGATCACCGAAGTCTCCAGCGCCATATTGGAACCGTTTTGATCAGAGAAAGGCGGGAAGAGGTTACGAGGGCTGCAAGTCATGCGTTTCTGCCGTTGCGTCTCCCTGGACTGCCACAAGAGACGATCCACGGACCACGGGAGACAACGACATGCATCTGATGAACAAATCATTGGGCCGCCTGACCAGGCCTATGGGCGTCGCCGCGTTAGACCATCCGCAGAACGCAGCGCAGCGCTACACGCAGCTTGTGGCAGCACAGGGCGGAATCACAGGCCTTCTGCCCTGTCCAACAGACAGTTTATTCCTCCGAACAGGCCCTAGAAGACCGTCCTTGCGAGACACCAGAACATTCCTTATCGAAGTAGCACCGGTACCACAGTATTGATAGGTCAAATGCAAGCCCCCGGGAGAGGCCTAGCCCATTTGGGCCATGAATTCTTTCAGGGCAAGACCGTCAGGGTCCATGTCTTTTGTTCCTTGCTGCATTTCATTCCATCCTCAGTTGGTATCCGCAAACATTTGACAGCAGGACGATCTCATCTGTTTTGGCTGACTTGTTGCTCTCAGCTAAACGCCATCCGGATACTGTTGGGTTGATTCTATTTCTGGCACATGGTGCCCTTGAGTGCGTCGTTTGTTTCAGAATCTGCGAGCGCCTATCAGCCAATCAGAGTGATCTGCTCTTCAGACCGAGGTTTCTCGAGCCTCAGGCAAAACTGCATCAGTTGGTGGACGGCTCGGATCCGGCTTACCTAATCATATGAATTTAGGTTGGCCGACGGTGAGTGGAGGTCGGGTGAGGGCACGGCGGGGGGTTTTCTTGCCAGGCCCGACTTTTTACCGAGAACAAGCTACCTTACCTCACCCGCCGAACGTCATTGAAGCTCGCGAAGTTTTCCTTCCTCCAACCATCCATCGTCAGGACAAGGAGCTCTGAATAGCGCACCGACGTCCGGTCTTTGGAACTCAGATAGATCTCTGGCACCAGATTCGGTTGGAAGGAAGGGCACAAGCATTAGAAACAGCCTGCGTCGGTCTTGACGAGCGCACACAAACCATCCAAAAGGTAAGGCAACAAAAACAAAAACCTCGGCGATCCTTGAGCTTTCCGTGATGAGTCCTTATTTATTGGAGCTGTCTAAACCCCCATGTTGACACAATCTTACCGTATACGCAAAAATCTGAAAATTGCGCTCAAATGATACTGAACGCCGAAGTATTTAAAGGTGTCAGAATTTTTGGCTAATTCAAGGTGCTAAGCAGAAAAATCTTCTTTCGACGACGACGACACGACACGACACGACACGACACGACACGACTCACTCGATTTTTATCTTTATTTATTTCTCGCTCTTTTGCTTTTCCAGTCCCCACCGATTGCCTCTTTCCGATATCACCGCCACACCTTACCCACTCGTGAAGGCGAGATCCATCATCGCGCCCCACCATCTTCACGTCCACTCTCCAAAATCGCGAACACCATCATCGACCGAGAATGGAGGTCGCAAATGGAGCTGCGCAGGCCGCGGCCACGGCATCCTCGTCAGCCAACACCAATGGCGACGCCGGTGCGCCTTCGAATTCAGACGAGTTCAAGCTCAAGTTCTGCACCGTCTGCGCGAGCAACCAGAACAGGTGCGCAGCTTTGAAACCCAGCCAGCACCAAAAGAAGACATGATTGCTGACCGTGTTCCTTGCTTCAAAGATCAATGGTCTCCCACCTACGCCTCGCAAACGCAAACTACCCCGTAATCTCCTTCGGCACCGGCTCCCTCGTCCGCCTGCCGGGCCCCTCCATCACGCAGCCCAACGTCTACCACTTCAACAAGACGTCCTACGACTCCATCTTCAAGGAGCTCGAGTCCAAGGACCCGCGCCTATACCGGCTCAACGGCGTGCTCAACATGGTCGACCGCAACCGGCACGTAAAGTGGGGCCCAGAGCGCTGGCAGGACTGGCAGGTCGGCATGCCGCGGCTGCAGCACGCCGACGACCGCGGCAGCGCGGGCGTCGAGGGCGGCGTCGTCGACATCGTCATCACTTGCGAGGAGCGCTGCTGGGATGCCGTCATTGACGACCTCATGAACCGCGGCAGCCCCCTCAACCGCCCCGTCCACGTCATCAACGTCGACATCAAGGACAACCACGAGGAGGCCAGCGTCGGCGGCAAGGCCATCCTCGACCTCGCCAACCACCTGAACGAGGCGGCCAAGAAGGAGAGGGAGGCCGTCGGCGCAGAGGCCTTCGATATGGGCAGCGCGTCGGCCAGGGCCAGCTTTGACGAGAAGGTGCCCGAGATCCTGGCCGAGTGGCAGGAACGGTGGCCGCATCTGCCGGCTGTGTGGACCTTGGCGTGGTTTTGAAGGCCTGTGAGGGAAGGTAAACGGCAGATCTTCACCAAAAAGGAACACGTCAGAGATGGCTTCTCATTGCGTCGAAGCAGGGCCTTGTAAGAAACGCGCCGACGAGGATCGAAACGGAACGGGCGGGTGATCGGAGTGCTGTGCTGTCCGCCGGCCGAAGGTCATTGCAGATCACGGGTGGTTCCGACCTAAGAAAGATCCCGCGGCGGGAGGATCATACCAACATCCGCCAGTTTCCAGCGTTCAGTTTCCGGCAGATTGCAATAGGGTCCCTGGACTTCCTTTACATCATAATCCGGAAGGACGATGCGAGGCAGGGTGAGTGGGAGGAGCATCGGCCGAGAAATGATGCGGCACATTTTCTAAAGATACACTTGAACCCTCCAGTCCTGCGAGGAAGGTTCTTCGTCACACGAATATTTTTCATGCATGCGTGGAACGGGTAGGAAAGGATATTCCCCGGATCACAAGGCACGCGGGCTATGGGAAGAAAGAGCAAGCGAGAGTTGCATATAGTCCCAAAAGTCTCCAAGGCGGGGCTGTTTGCGCGACTCATGGAAGAGTAACTGGAAGAGAGCGGCGTCACTGAAGGAGAGTTCATAGGTACATGAACTACGTAGGATGATAATCATAACTCACAACCGATAAGGAGACATGCGCAATGTTTCGCGAAGTATGCCATTGCGACCCGAACTTGGCTGGAGTTCGAGTCCTAAGGAATCCGCCTTGTCATGTCGTTGTCGTGGCCTTACCCCTCCTCCCTCTTACATAGTAAACTAGGTACTCGTGGCCATGTTTCGAAGCCAGCCCAAGTCGAGGCAGGTTTCACGAGAAGCCATGGTGCGTCGGGTGCGTGTTTAGACCTTTTTCTTCCAAGGGTCGCAATTTGCAAACCCCCCCCCCCCCCAAAAAAAAAGAAGAAGAAAGAAACCCCAGCCTTGATGGGGCGAGCTTAGATTGGCATTGGTGCAATAGAATCGAGGCGGCTCTACTGAAGTACTGCTGCGGACTATCCGTTTTTGTACTTCGATAGTCGAGGCCTAGCTGCGGGAATGACGCAGCCGTGGAGAGCTGCCGCAGGGGCGGTTTGTTGTGATTGCACTTCAGTCCCCAGTGTCTGATGTAGCCTCCGCCGGCTGCAATCGTTCTGCATACTAAGTAAGTGCCAGATCGCTGTGCCATACTTCCCGTCGAACGGGGTGCACGGCATCAGCAAATCGCAGGCGGATGAACCGGAGCATCCTTGGTAGTTTTGAAGGTGTGGGGATTTTCATGATGAACACGGGCTCGCGTATGGTCGTATCCGTGATTACTTTGTGTGGCTTCAAGGTCACCCTTTCAACTGAGCTTCCATCGAATGTTCGCTGGCCATGGCCAAGCTTCATTCCCGTCTCAGGGTGTGCGATTTGGACGAATGTCACATGTCGTCTGGGAGCCTCACCTCGTGGCCTGGTCTCTGCTGACCAGGGGTTCCGGCTCGGGATCGAGGACGATTGGTCAGGCAACAACACAGAGACCCCAGCGACACGCGAATCAGGGGTTGCTGGACATTTTCCCGGGTGCGAAAAGAAAGCACTGACGACAAAGTGGTCGTGGCGATAATGTCGATGCTCGAGGCGAGTAGGCCACTCGTACGACGACTAGGGACACTGGCGGAGGCCTTTGAGACGGCTTGTCAGACTGGAGATCTGGATTTCGAGCAATGGATCCTGCTGCTCGGTGACCCGGGAGGGCTAGAACAGTCGAGACTCTGAAGGCAGAGTCCCTGCGAGGACGACTGCAGAAAAGGCAGGGCGAGCCAGATGAGGCGCAATTTCAGGAGCAATAATACGGTGCATGGGTCGTCGCCGACTGACGAGGGTTGCGAATTGGTTGTCCGGACAGAGCTGACAACAATAGCGGCCGGACGGGACTGAGCCTTGGATACACATTTTGGGGAGGATAATTATATTTCCCGTCCAGGCCGATTTCCCACCTTCCATGTTGTTCAGTTGCTCTGATACATGTCTGCCAAATGTATCTGCTCTGTGTCGGCGAAGTCAGCCAAACCCGCCGAGTCAAGAGCCTGGGACTGTCAGGACCGTTCGCCCGCATAGGGCGGCCAAGACGATCACAAGGCAGACGACAAGAAGTGTTGAGATTGACACGCTGTCACGGCCAGAAGACTGCGTATGAAGTAGGTGAAGCCGAAGCCTCTCTGGCTGGAGTCTGGACTGCTTGACTTCCGGGCTCCTTTGCGCAGGGACGCTGGGAGAATCGATCTCCACCATGCTTAAAAGGCATCCTTGCTCGATGCAACTGGCCAGCAGGTTAAAGTCAGGCACGGCCGGATATGCCTGTGGCCCCTGTCGAAGGCGTGGCCTATGGCCAATGGCTTTCATCCATGCCCATGTCTTCCGAATCTCCTCCTTCTCCCACAGACACTGCCACCGTCGATGACAGGCCGGGCCCTGAGCGTGGTTGCGAGAATCCACTCTTGAATTTTGTTGCTAGCGCGCGCCAGTCAGATGGACCAATGGATTGTGGAAAGGCCACGCCATCACGGGCATGGGACGTTATTGCATCAGGGATTAGAGTCTGGTAGCGGCTGGCCTGACATGGGGATGGGGATTGGGGATGGAGGAGATTGAGAGGAGGGGTGCCGCGAATTGGCGGACGGATGGATAAACGATGGCTACCGTACCTTAGAAAGACTGAATGAACGACGTGAGTGTAAAAGGGAAAGGATCCAATGGAAAGACGTAGTTGAGGTGTTGAGGTGAGACACAGGCGGAAAGGGAAAAGCAAATGGAAGTTGCGCTGTCATCTCAGGAGCGCGGCAGGAGAAGCAACAAACTCTGGCGCTAGCTCCTTGCCGCTGCGCGTGTGCATTGCTTGCATTGCCTTGCCTTGCTTTGGTGCATATGAAGTATCCAATGCGTTTGCGTTTGTGGACGAACTCACGAATCATTCACGACTTCCAAATGCCCGCGCAGTGTTCCACTCCGACTCCAATACGGCCAACTCTGGAAACTGGGAAAGCACAGACAGAGTGGCATTGGCATTGGATATTGGTGTCTGACTTCTTCCCGGCTACTTTCTTCAGGAACAGAAGTTCAACATGTCTTGACCTGCTTTGTCGCGTTGTGTCTTGCAGGTTGCCTCGACTTGTCTCGGTCCCTTCGTTGTCCGTGTTTAGTATGAATACTTAGGTCCATGCGGATAGGTAGTGAGGAAGATAGGGTGCATAGAAGTAGGTATGGATACTCTCAGCGGGAAGGGGGGCCTCAATGTCATTCCAAGCTGGAATATGGAAATTATCCACGATACTCTTCGGCGTCCGTTTGCCATCCACATCGCGATAGGCTTCCAGGTTCTCTCTTCCGGAACTCCACTCGCCCTAGCTTGTTTTGCCCGATCTCTGCCTTTGTGAGAGCCGCTTGCCAGTGTAACGGCCAGTGCCATTTTGGCCCCGTTCGAACGTCAAGGCCACAACTTCTCAGACTTGAGCTGAAGATGTTGACGCTCAACTCCTTCCCCTTGAGGCATAAGAAACAGCCACGTCTGACACTGTCGATTAAGTATCTTGTTCTTCCTTCCGGATGCCTTCATATTCTCAGGCAGCCTTCGGAAATCCGAGAGGCGAGTACGTAGTCATGTCGCATCAAAAAGTGGGATGAGAGTGGCAGTGAGAGGCCATCACTATGATCAAGCCCTTAATAGCATGGGCATTTGCCCGTTTTCTCCTCGAATTGTCCCTGGAGCGCACCTAAAAGAGACGATCAGCGTACAATCGTGGTGGGGTCCCAACGTCGAAGCGTGAATGACATGTACACACGTCGCGTGCCTTGTGGCATCTCAAGTACAAGACGCTATAACGGTCGGCGTCTCCAGTCTTCATTTCCCCTCTCCACCCCCTTCCCCTTCTCCTTCCCCCCTTCCTTTGCCCCTTGGGCCTTCCCCCCCGTCCCTCTACCGCCGGTGATTCGCTAGTTAGCCAGTCTACTCAGAGTCCAGAGCAGCCGTCTGCAGTCCACATTCCAGGTTGGATATCAGTGCGTGCCTTAGGTACAGCGCACGCACCACCACACTTCCAAGTACATACAGCACTCTTTTTCTAAGGTATCCAGTAGCTTAGCGGCCCAGATCTCCCACGAGCCCGCTGGGCTCGACTGTCCACCCCCCTTTTTTGACCCTAGAAGTGTGTCGTTCGCTACAGCCATTGGTCGTGGTATCCCGGCCGGCCACCTTGACGTTTCATGCCTCACCACCTCGTCGCGGATTCTTCTTGCTGCTGGCTTCGCTGCTCCGTCGTTGAATCCTAGTTGCTACTTGACCGATACTACGTCCACTACGTCGACTGCATAGAGTACAGCGCTAGTCCTTAATCGCAGCATAGCATCTCGTCCCACGCTTCTTCTGCGGCATTTGCATTTTCTCTGCATTCCCCCAATTATTTCCTTTCGACATCCGACATACTCCCCTCGCCCTGTCGTGCCGTATCGCAACAACAGGCTTTTCTAAGAAGCCTTCCCGCTCGTTTACTTTCACCCACCCGCGACGAGAACCAGAGACATCGACATAGTTGACTCATTCCATTCCGCCCCGACATCCACGACTGGCCTTCCCACCTCAGACACAACCTTGATCCGAAAGAGCGAAGGAAGGAAGAAAAAAAAAGGTTCTGAGACAATACGTATTTAGGTTGGCAGCTCGCTTTTGGGTTTGACAAGCGGTTTTGGAAACGAGCGTACGCCTGATTGGATTAGAATTCCATCGGGAAATAGTGGTGCAGGAAGAGGAAGGGAAAAGGTCACTGTGCGACCTCCGATCGACGTGCACCTGAAAGAACCACCCCGACATTCGACTTGAACGCTCCCTTTGTTCGCCGCACCGCCTGCTCTCGACTACCGCTCGCTTCCCACGCGACCCGACTCTCTTACAAAAACACCTCGGGGTACTATCATGAATGGTCGCAATGCGCCTCTCTCACCTGTCTCTCTAGGCGAAAGCGAGTGGTCCGCTGGCAAATACCAACCCATCAACGAAGACCCGTATGCAAACAACCGTGGCAACATCGTCTCTCCCCCCAATTCCGGAGGTTCCAACGCGGCCATGAATGGCGCATTTCCTCCTGGTCCGCGAAGCACTGGCGGTCCCTCACCGCCGCCGTCCGTCGGCCGCTCCAGCAGTGGCACCAATATGTACGCGAGAAGTGAAAGTGGGAGGAGTATCCGCGAAGATGCCGAAGGCATTCTAGGCGAGCACTACGTCGCGTTGAAGAATTATCTCAATGGCGGACAAGGAGGTCGGCCTACGCCTCCTAACAAGGCCCGCGACAAGCTGCTGCGACTGTCCTCTGTTCAGTTTCTTGAACTCAGTACCGATGTTTACGATGAGCTGATACGAAGGCAATCTCTCGGTCGTCGCCCCTCGGGTCCTGGTGCCCCACAGACGCCGCCTTACCTGATGCCCGAGTCCAACTTCCACCCAAAACGCAACCAGGCGAGACAAAAACTGTCTTCCCTCGGGCCCCCTCGATTCCGCGATCTCGCAACTGACGTCTTCTGCGAGTTGGAGAGGAGATTTCCCCGCTTTGCTGCTGGAGATATCCCCAGAGTGGGTAGCCCCGTATCGGTCCGCTCACAGGCGACCGTGAATGGCAGCAATGGCTACCCGCCCAGGAGTCAAAGCCGAAGCCAAAGTCGGGCGAGGCGGCCCTCCGACGCCAGCTCAATGAGAGGAGGGCCACCATCGCTCGATCCTTACGGCGTTCCGCCCTCGCCGGGCTTGCCTCCTGGTGGCGAATACAACCGTCCACAGCAAAAACAGTTCCAGAGCAACACGATCGTGCCAAATAAGAGTACAATGGTGGAAGAAGACGACGACGGAAGTGTGAACGAGGACGGCGACGAGGCTTTTGGACTGGAGCGCACGGCAACAAACCGCACGAGTAAGAGGAGCCAGGCTACGGAGCAAAGCGCGGTAGCATCAGAGGTGATCCTTACCCAACTTAACCTCGTATCAAGTGGAGACATTAACAGCCCTATAGGCCGACAAGAAGCTTTTGGACGAATACCAATCTCAAGTGCGCGAGCTTCGAGAAAAGCTTGACGCCATGGAAGACGTCATGAAGAAAAAGGACGACGAAATGAACAGCATCCTGGACGGCGAGAGATCACGATCGACGGCTGCGAATATGGAGAAGAAGGAGTTCACCGATCTCCGACTCGGCCTTGAGAACAAGCTTGCAGAGGCCCAAGACCTGAATGAAAATTTAAAACAAGAGCTGGATCGCATGAGAGATGAGCACGCCAACGAAACACGCCAACTCAGAGAGCAGGTAGAAGACGCACGGCAATCCAGCATGGCAGCCGCCAATGTCAACTCGGGCAACGCAGATCAAGAACTGCGACGAGAGAACGAACAGTTGCGGAGAGCCCTCCAGGAACAGCAACAGGTTACGGAAGAAGCCCGGCGCGAAGCTCGCGAGTTCCTGCGTGAAATGAAGTTGCTGTCGCAGCAAAGCGGTTCTTCATGGCAAAAACAAGAAGAGCTGGAGAAGACGATCGACCAACTCGAGGGCGAGGTCCGCGAGTGGCGCAACCGCTTCGCGCTTACCAAAACGCAGCTTCGCGACATGCGCGCCGCCTCTCTCGGATTGAACGTGGAGCAGGACGCGGCCAAGTATGTGCGCGAGAAGGGTTTCATGGCCCCAAGCGGAGTAGTGAAGGACGTACATGTTACCAAGTTCCAGATTGCTATTGACGAGCTTCTCCAGCGAGCTCGTTCGGAGGACCCTGACAAGGTCGTTGACGCTATGAAGCAAGTCGTTGTCAGCGTGCGCCGTATTACTAAGGATATCGACGAGGCAGCCCAGACGAACGAAGACCTGATGCAACAACGATCGAAGCTGAAGGGCAAGATCTCTTCATCCGCCAACAACCTCATTACGTCGTCCAAGAACTTTGCCGCTGCAGCCGGCATGTCGCCAGTATCGCTGCTCGACGCGGCTTCCTCCCATCTCGTTGCGGCCATTGTCGATCTCCTCCGCACCGTCAAGATCCGAACAACTCCCGATGGCGAGCTTGAAGACGATGACGATGGCACCATCACTCCGGTCGACTCCACCGGCTTTTTCTCCCCGAGAACGGCTTCGAGACAGGATTCAATGATCCAAGATTCCGTTCCTGCGCCGTTACCGCTGGGACAGGCTCCGCCACCGTTCCAGGGACTCGGCGGCCGAGCCAGCATGGACTCCTCGGCCTACAGCCCGATCAACTCCCCTCGTCAGTCTGCAGACAACTATAATCGAGGCCCCAACGGTATGATCGGTATGGATGGCACGGGTTACAATACTGGCCTGAGCAAGAATAGCTCTGCGAATGGTTATGGCATGCGTCAGGACAACCAGGCCGAGGAGCTCAAGATCTACCTCGAGGACCAGACTGCTATTTTGGTTCAGAATATCCAGAACCTCGTCGGCTCCATCCGAAGCGACGCCTCTATCAACCAAATCACATCCGAGATAAGCTGCATCAACGAAGTTGTCGGCAAGGTCATCTCTGAGACGGAGGCGTCTGGCAACGGCGCCATGATCTCTCGCCTGGCTGCCTGCCGTGAAAGACTTCTCGAGGCCAGTGAGCGCGGCATGGACATCGACCGCGGCCAAGACGTTGGAGTTAGCGGCAGGAACGACCGCGAGTGGCGCATGTGGACGCAGACGCTGCCGCCCATCGCCTTCGAGATTGCCAGAGAAACAAAGGAGCTAGTCCAGCGCGTTGACCAGTTGGTCATGAGGAACGGAGGCGATGACTTCGCCTAAGCATCGCCGGGCAACTGTCGGATGTTTCCCCGCTCCCCGTAATCATGGCAATCATGTTTTATCAGATTTCCTCCTTAACCATCACAATACGCCTAATATTTTCCGACGAAGAAACCGGCCCCTTTCCACTTTTTCGCGAGAGAAAGCTTGATACCCCTGCTGTCCTCAGGGCGGCTTTGCTTGCATTTTTGGTCTGCAGATTTTTTGGGACGTTGACGAAGCGAAAGGGGCTGACTTTTTGTGCTTCCTTTGCACTTATATATATGGGAATCGGACCCTCCCTCCTCCTTGACGAATGATTGGGAAAGGGAGACTTTGCTTATAGAAGGGCTTCCCTTGTGTTTCCTTTTTGCAGCCTCAAGGCGTTTAATTGTTCATGGGCTTTCAACCTCATTATAAGCGCAGCATGACAGGAGGGCCTGAGAGAGGGACATTTGTATTTTTTTAGCGTCAAAACGTCATGCGAATGAAACGATGGCAGGCGCAACGATCCTGGATTCCCCCCCGGCTTCTGGTCATGTATTCTCAGGGCTGGAGGGATAACAACGGAGAAGGTGTCGACTGGCGACTGCGATGCTGTCTGGTCAAGACAGGCTTGAGGATATAGTTAATGTAGAAATCGCCCGCGGGGCATGGATTACTTTGCATCATGTCTATGTGTTCGGCGAAAGTTCAAAATGATGTCTTGTCCAGAGAGCTTCACTGCCACTCTCGGGTAAGTGAGGTCCACGGGCCCCTTCGACGACTGTGGCAGATGGTAGATCTGCAATTTGCACATGAAATAATCACAAGCAAAGTATAGTGTAAACTTCAGGTGAGCGTATCTTACTACAAATGTTACCGCAAATAGGCGGTGGGAGAGGTTGGGGAAGTAGTAGGGCGTTATATGTCTTTCCTTTTTCCCCCTCTTCGATCTGATATCTAATCTCCTCACGTGTCTCGGCCAAGACAAGTCCCAGGCTACGGCTCAAGCGTTATCAATGATGCGCAGATCGGCTTCCCGGGCTGAAACGCCGCTGACGGGTGGTTTTTTATTTATTCACACAATTAACAGAACAGGAGCGATTCGAGACGTGTTCCTCTATCGCCCAAGACTTTCCCATCTATACAGGGTCTTTTTGGTTGTTCCTCAATTCTCTGCTGGGTTCAAATCGGAACTTCTGTGGCTGGTTTGCCGGTCCATGTATCCGTACGTGCGAGGCGTTGACGGGACCCGGGATGGGTTCATCCCTTGAAAGTGGGGTCGGTTCCGGTCGAAGACACTGGATGAATGCATCGGAGTCGGAACGTGACACCCACTCTTGCTCGTGAATCTTGTATGAGACGGGAACGTGTTGGCCGGGCCCGGTGCCCCCTCGGCCGCTGGACGCAGGGAGACTCTCCCACGGACCCTTTAATAAGGTAGCGAGGAACTCAAATCCGGCACTCTGGACTACCGCTTCGCTCTCATGTGCCCGGCGTGCTGCTATCCCATGGCAATTAAGGCTTCTCGGTAGCCACTAACAACGACGCGGCGCATAAGGCTGACGCTTTCCTAGTCGACCAACCTCTGTAATCTCGCTCTGTCGGCGGTCAGCTTACGCCTCGATTCCTCATCGGGCACCAACGGGCCAGCTACTTGGGTTTCTCCAACTTTGTTTGGCCCTCCCCTTTTCTGATACGAGCACAGGTTCTTTCGTCCAGAGAAACAATCTCCAAACGTCAACCTGGGTTTTACCCGCATGCTGGCCGGTCAGCCCGCACACGACGCACCACATCCACTCCGCGTGGGACCAATGGTCAGCGCCGTGGCTTACAGCGGACCATAAGCCATTGGAAGCCCTTTTGCGAGATTAGGGATCTTATTTCTTACCGCCTATGCAACCCACGGTCTACGGTGGCTCGATCTTGTAGGTATGCCCTTGTCTGCGCGTTTGGGTTTAAAAACATGGGGCAAGGCAGGCGCGGCCGAGGGGGGAATTATATTCAATAGGCGTCTTGCTTCCTTTCTTGATTCTCTCGTATCTTCCCGTTTTCGGGTCTTACTACAATCTTGTCTTCACGCCTTTTCTTCGTGCTTGCGTTACGAGCCACCGCTCTCGCCCACATTGATATTTCGTGAGTGACATCCAGGTTTCTGGGGCTCTCTGATCATAGCCTACTGCCCGGCGTGATATCACTGAGTGACTCAAGCCCTATTACCCCTGGTTGACGTTATTACTCGAGAGGAATTTTAGTATGGCTTGCTGTGGAACATCTCCTCCTGCTTCTTACCGTCAGCAGACTGAATCGGACTTATCAGAGGACAAGATGTCGAGTACGTTAACAGAAACGATGGACACGCAAGTCTTGGCGCAGGCCACCGCTGCGAACGTACCGGCAGAAGACTCCCCCTTTTTGAACCTCCCATACGAAATCCGTCTGCAAATATACGGCTGGGTGCACACGACGCACCCCATTCAGCACGCCCAGCTGGCCCCATGGTATCCAACACCGACGTACAGTGCGCACTATCTCAAGCCCGTTGGGGCAGACAAAGGTACTGAGGACCCCAACGTTCGAGGAAAAGGAACCGAAAGCGAGCATCGTAACCGCAAGAATACCACAACCGCCGCTGCTGTCGTCACTTCCAGTGGTGACGAGCCGCTCCTGTCACCCCACCGGCCCCTCTGCGGCCTCCCCTCCGCGCTCCTCCGGACCTCCCGCCAAATCTACGACGAATGCCGCGCCATTCCCTTCCGCTCCAACGAGTTTGTCTTCGTGAACTGGTTCTCCTCGGGACTCTGGGCCGCGCGGGCCTTCACGCGGGGTCTTAACGCGTGGCAGCGCGACGAGATGCGCTTCACGCGGCTGGAGATGCTGGGGCGGGACTTCACAGGCCCGGCGCTCAAGGAATGGGTCGAGCTCTGCGCCTGCTGGGCCGGGGGGCTCCGGGGCCTGCGGCTCAAGATCCTGATCGGAGGTGGGATATTCGAGCCCACTGCTACTTTTGCCGCGCTGAACAACAATGCAGAGGCCCAGGCGATGAACATCTCGCGGTTCCCCGAGCCGCGGCCCGAATGGATTGAGGAGGGCCTGCGCAAGATGGGGAGGCTGAGGCGGTTGGAGGTCGAGCTGAGCGTGCTCGATTGGGATGACGAGCACAAGAATGAGTGGTGTCAGAGCTTGGAGGGCATGTTGAATGAGGGGAGGGAGAAGGGGAAGCGGGTGAGGGTGAGATGTGTCGAGAGGTTGATGGAGGATCGGGGGCCAAGGAGGGAGATTGTTGGGGAGAGGAAGACGTAGCTTCATGGGTAATGAAGTTTACTGACTGAAGTGTGCTTGGAGGCTTGACTATGTCCTGGGTTTATGGGCTTGAGGGGGGCATGCAAGGCAAATCGAATCACTTGGGAATTGGGAGTCAGGGGGAGTCATGCAGGATACCATCTACGTCAGGAGTTCTCAAGGATTGGTTTCTGATTTTGATTTTGATTTTTGCTCACATCATCTTGAATCTGCTTCTACAGTTCTGTTGAATGACGGAAAATCCTTCACCACGCAAGCGCAAACGGAAGGAGGTTGTCAGTTGAGGTCTTTTACGCCTGCCGTCTGTTAGTTGTCAACTCATCCAACTCCTTTCCCTCACCTTCCCTTGTTTACCTCTTTTGAATTGTTTTTCTCTGCCACCTCTTCTTCTTTGGCAAAAAAAAAAAAAACACGAGATATTTTTCTCGCTTAAACAGCACCTACTTCCTTCCACTTCTTACCCTTTGCTGGTATTTTTTACACGCATCGTCTTCCTATCCTCTGGAGCTGCTTACCTTTCCTCTTCCAAAAAACCCCCTTTGGACCTGTTCCTCCTTTTCTTCTACCACAACTTCGCGCGCGGAATTCTCCATCTTGAGATTTCTTTGCTACTGAAGACAGAAAAAAAAACCACTTTACCTGGTAAGTCTCATGGCCATTCCAAAGGAAAATAAAGTCACTGATCAAGCAGATTCCTAAGTCAAGGGATCAATCGACCTTAGTCACCTCAAAGACCTACCTCAATAAGGAATTCCAACCTTCTCACTCAGCTGGTATGTCATGGATCCTTCACGTTGTATAACAATCAACTTATTAACTAGCGCAGATCAAGATGTGTGGTCACGTTATGAGAGGCCGCTTTGCCCCCCGCTGCGCTGAGTGCGCCCAAGTTGACTACTCAACCGCCTGGCCCCTTGAGGTCCGCATCCCCGTGCTCATTGTTATCACGGTCCTGTTCGTCAACATTCACCCTTCCATCAACAACCTCGCCAAGCGCGTCGTCTGGATGGTTGTCAAGCCCATCGCCCTCTTGATTGGCTACCTCTGCGTTGCCTTCATCAGAACCCTCCTCTTCATCTTCATCGATGGCCCCAAGATGGTCGCTGGCATCATCGCCCGCAAGAACAAGGGTGGCATCAACGCACTCGGTTCCCTCGACACCGAGAACAACACCAAGCTCAATGCCATCATGTGTCGCATCCACGCCAACACGCCCGCGGCCTGGGTCCCTGGTGACGGCAGCGTCTTCGACAAGAAGTACAAGCCCTTCCTCGCCTCGGACGACATGAACTTTCAGGGTCCTCATCAGAAGGAGGCCATGACCCGCGACCGCAACAACTCTTGCTAACTTCCTTCAATTCCTGGCCTGGCGGAGCTTTGTGTGGCCCGAGTACTTGGAGGGACTGGATCTTGAGGGAGAACCGGAACAATCTTCTAGGGAAATGGCTGTGCACTATGACTCTGAGGGTGCGCGGAATTTCCTACTTTTGTTTAACAGAAGGAAGGGACGATATGGGTTCATGAGATACGAGACTATGGCTTACGACTTTTTTCTTGCTGTCTTGGGGTGAATTTGGTTGAGCCTGGAAGCATAGACGGACCTGACGTCCTACTCATCTTGGGTGTTCGTATTGGACTGGGTCCCTCTCTTGCGACATGGGAACACCAAAAGAGCCTGCGAAAGGCGGCAGGATAGACGTAGAGGCATCAAAAGACATGGTACAGAGATCCTAGCTAGTAAGCAGCAAGACGAACGATATGATGCTCTGTGAAAAGAGGTATCCAACCCCACATTTGTGTCATATTGTTCATAACGAAAATCGCGTGTTGTGACGCCTTGCCAGCATCCTGCCTACTCGATCTTAGCACTTGCCGTGAGGGAATCGCGGACAGCCGGGGAATAGCACAATTTTTTTTTGGCTAGGTAAGCAAACTGACCCCAAATTATTGCCTCTCGCCTTCCCGCATTCTGAATATTAACCCAAGCGGTCCTGTTTGTGTTGTTGTCCACCTTGGCTCTACTTGCTCCAAACTGGATGCTGCCTTTCAAGGCACCTCAATCTTTGCTCTACGATGCTTGTTTCGACGAGACGCTACAAACATGGGCAGGCAGCTCTACACAGGCGATGTCTTTGCTGGCCATGGAGTGACCCTCATGAGCCCGAACCGCTTCAACGTTCACATATGAGGAACATCCGGGAAACCAATTGAAGATGTTATGATGAAGTCAATTGGTTGCACTACTCGTAATTATGAAAAGTAAAACTGCCAGAACGCCCCGCCCAGTTTGGTATCTTTACCCATAACCCTCCTTAAGACGCCCCGTACCTCACCTGCATTCTGTAAACGATCGGATGGTACGAGGAATCTCCCTTACGCCTGTCTCAGTCCAGCCAGTAAGGCTCATGACCAAACACATCAACACTTCCACCTCCTTTCCTACACTCTCACTCCGAAGAGGCAGACCACGCTCAGCTATAGTGAGGGGGGCCGTGTCCTCCCCAAGCTTGAGGACCCTGAGGAGACTGGTACTGAGCCTGCTGGGGCATGTGGCCCGGGCCGCCGGCGCCGCCCTTCATGGACGTGACGTCGGGGCGATTCTCCAGCGGCTGGGCAAAGTTGCATATGTGGCAGACAACGTCAGTATAGCCTTTGATTGAGAGAGGTATGACGGGCTATGAGGAATGACAGGTTAGCTTTACATGGTTCATTCGATATGATTCATTCAAAAGAGATGTGCTGCTGAAAAGCTCAAGGGATAGGCGGACATATGAGACAGTTGCACTGGGCGACGTTGGAATGCGCCATGCCACAGGTCCTAAACGGCAAACAAAAAAACACTCACAATCCAGCAGAATGTGAACCACGGATGGCTCTTGATGACGTGACCGGCCATGTTGCCGCAGTTGTAGCACTGACAGACCATGCCCTCGTAGCCCTCGACGGGCTTGCGAAAGGTGTGCTCGCCGCACACGAAGAAGAAGAACATTTCCGGCGGTCGGAGGGGGTTTTGTGTGGATTCGTCGGGGCGATGCTGCAGGCGCACAGGTGCAGGAAGGTCTAGCAAAAGATTGCGGCCGTCGCCTGATGATGTCTACGCGCTTCTTCACCCGAACAGACGTTGGTCCGCGCTCGAGCGGTGTGCTTGCCCGGACGTTCGCCAAAATTAGGACGAAATATAGCCGCTGAGCACTGAAAAGACAGCCGGGAGGGGATGTGTGAAAATCGCAGGGTCGGTCGGCAAGTTGATTAGATAGTTGGAGGAAAAGATGGAAAACCGATGGATGACGGGAGGACCAGTTGACGTCGGAGGGGGACCGACAGGGGGTGTTTAAGGTGAGGCGGGTGCAGACGTCGGGAGCTCAGTCGCATTTCTGATAGGCGGCGAAAGAAGGGGACAGTCGAATGGTCCTTCTTGCCATTAGCAGAGGGTGGTCCAAGCTTTCCAGGCGCAAATAAGAAAAACCTTGGAGGGAGGGAATGAATTCGTGGATTTGACTGGCGCGACTGCGAAAAGCGGGATGAACGGGGGGATTCTGATTGCATGGCTACGGTGAGTTTGGGTGTGTGACTACGGTCTTGCGTGTACGCCGGACTCAGCCATCCTTGGCGACTCCAGAAAATATCCCGGCGCGGACTTGATTTATACATAACACGGCATGTTTCTCGAAGGCAAAGATACCAAGGCCAGTTCAGTATTTCTTGGAACATCGTCGAACGCGGGACGGGGGAAAAATGGGAGAGAGGCCACTCGTGACCTGTGCGATTTTGGGGGGAGGGGGGCATGCTTCTGCAAACGCTGCGAACGCCGAACGCAGGAAGAGGAACTGTTATGCAAAGACGCGAGGCCCCTACCCCCAACAGCTCCAATTTCCATGCAATAGCATTGTCGAAGAGGAAATCTCCCCAGAAAATACTTAGACTCAGGCTGTTCCTTTCCCTGCATCAACCAGGTCGCCCCCCGCTTGAACCCTCATTCAGCTGGTCACTTTTCGCCTGGCTGGGTGAGAACGAACCCGGGGTAATCCGTGTATCGGGCCAACATGAGCCAAAATCCATGCAGAATTGCTGTTTCCAATTCGTGCACTACGCCCATCAGCCATATGTCGACTGTCACCTCCCTCCGAATATCGTGGCTTTGTCACAAAGCTTCGCGAAGGTTGAGGCAGCCCGCGATAATGGGGATGATATCATTATCTTACCCGAGGTATCGTCACCCTGCCGCCTCCACTCTAGCCCGATGTTCCCGCCCGTCGCCCGTCTTTCCCGCCATTGCGACACCGCAAAAGGTTCAAGGTCAACTAACAGCCCGCCTGCAGGTGGGTGCAACTTCCCCACCCTGGGAACAAGGGCCTGAGGCCACAAATCCCTATACTTAGCTTAGAGGGGTATAACCCATTAGATTTTAGCTAGAATAACACCTTTATATATTATATTTAAGATTTCTATATTTTAAGTATAACTAAACCACACTAATTTTCTGGTCTCCCCTTCTAGAAACTAAGGGAAATTAACTATATCTTTTCCTCTATTAGAGCAGATTACTCTATTCTAATTACTTAATAAGATTGCTACTATTAGTAGATCGCTAATATTATATATACTGCTCTAATTAAAGAGAGCAAAATCTAACTATACTCTATTAATCTAGAGCCTAAGAATATTAGCTCTAACTTAAGGATATTAAACACTAATATTCCTTATTAAAGAGTATTATCCTAGAACTATACTATATAATTAGAATAACTCTACTTACTAGAAACTAAGATATTATTATTAGGATAACCACTAAGCAGTAATATATACCTATACCTAGTTTAGTATATATTTAACTATACTAAATATTAAGATTAATTAAAACCTACTTAGATAACTCTAACTATAATATCTTAAAAATTAAGCCTATTAACTTTTCCTAGATACTAACCTCTATTACTAGAATATACCTCTTAGAGCTAAAACTCTAAAGCTAATACTTATTTTTACTACTAAGTAACTAGAACTAAAACTATAAACTCTATACTACCTATTATTACTATACTAGAGAACTTTTAACTCTTAGAGCAAATAACTAAGCATAGACCTAACTATAAAATATTACTAATTATTAAAAGAAACTCTATAAATACTAACTAATTAAACACTCTATAATCTATTAATAGTACTAAAGATTTAGCTCTAATATTATATAGTTAATTACCTTTTAGTAGTAACCTAAAAAGACCTTATTACCTCCCCTTTAAGGAGAGTACTTACCTATATTTATATCTTTTCCCTTCTAGCCTATACCACCCTTCTAAATAACTTAATTAGAATAAATAACTATCTAGTACCCCTATTAATATAATATCCTATTCTATAATAATAAATTAATAACTATTTAAAGCTGCCTACTAGACTTAGAGCTAAAATAGTCCTTAAAAAAATACTTATAGTAGTAGGTATAACTATTAAAATTAAGAGCCTTAGAGCTAAATATCTAGCTACCTTAATTTAGATTAAAACTATTAAACTCACTAAAGTTACTACTACTCTATACTATATAATTAAAACTAAATACCCTTAATATCTAACTTTATAGGTTTTCCCTCTTTTAGTAATAGATTAATAGCTAGATAGCTAACTTATTTATTTTTTAAATTTAAGAAAGTAGGTTTAGACCCTAACTAAGTTTTAGCCTAAGTTATTAAGGCTATTAATATATTCTATAACAGCTCTATTACTATATTCTTAGATAACTTACTATAGCTAGTAGATATTATTATATATACTAAGATAGGAGGAGGAGTATCCCTTTTAAATAGAGCTAAGCTAGAGCAAGCTTTATATAAGTAATTCCCTCCCTAATTAAATAATAGTTTTAAGAAAACTACTAATATTATTACCCTTAAGTAGAATAGCAGGAAATCTCTATAAGCTTATTATAGCAGAGCTAGAGTAACACTATACTAGTCTAGAAGCTTAAACCCTATTATAGGCTTATAAACACTTAGTAAGGCTAAGGAAATAGTTCTAAAGTAACTAATCTAATAATTTATTAATAAACTAGCTAATAAGAAGCTTTATAAGGCTGCTATAGATAGAGCTGCTATAAAAGCTCTAAGTTTAGTAGCTACCTATAATATAGTAATAGATACCTAATAAGTTCTAAGAAACTAGTATAAAGCTAATTAGATCTGCTATAAACAGAAATAATTTTACCTAGTTAAGTAAATACTTATAGATTAGAATAATAGGATCCCTATTAATATCCTCCTAACTTAGTATTTTAGCTATATATTCTTAGAACTAAATATATTAAGTAACTCCACTCCTTAACTATTTATCCTTTAATAGCAGTTTTTAGTACTTCTAGCACCTCCCTCCTATATATTATATTAGGTAAATATCTTAAATTGCCCAGCCTAGAATAATTAGCCTTTAAGTAGTTATAACTAGTAGAATCCCCAGCAAACCCCCTATTAGTCTCAGATCTATATAATAGCTTAATACTAATAGCCCCAGACCTAGTAGTAACAGAGCTTAGCCCTATAAGGTTAGAATTATTAAAATAGATTATATTCTTAATACCCTCCTTAAAATTAGTAGAGCTATAATAATACTAACTAGAGAGATAGACTAGATTAGAGTAACTAAGCAATAATATAGTAACTACTATAGTCTGCTTAGTACTAGCTCTAGAATTAAGGAGATACCTTATAGTTAAGAAATTAAAATATTTTATTTAACGCTTAGTATAACTAAGTGTTAAATAGATAGAATTATAGTAATAATAGTATCTAAATAGCATAGAACTTTAACTATATAAACCTAAACTTACCTAGTATTCCCCCTTAAAGCTTATCTAAGAATCTATATATAAATAGCTCTAAATTGCTAGATCTAAAAAAATAAGTTTATATTAAATATAGTAAGGAAGGTTATATTTTACCCCTATATAAGAACTCTCCTCTATCTACTTAGAAATAAGCTATACTAAAGGCTCTAATCCTTATATTACTATAAAGTTAGAATTAAGGCTTTATACCTCTAGCTAGAAAGATTAATATCTATTTAGTTTAGCTCTATTTAGCTAAGTATCTAGCTTAAAAGCTTATATATAACTATAATAAACTTTTAAATACTTAGAATATATCTAAACCAGGCTTTATTATAGAAACTTAAGCCTATAGAATATTCTAACCTAAATTACCTAGTATAGTAAACTATATAAATCTATAAAATAAGATAGACCTAAAAACTATTATTAATATATAACTTACTAAAGTAGCTAATAGCCTTAAAGAGTATATTAGTAATATAATAACAGACCTAACCTTAAAACTAAATAAATAAGTCTAATTATTATTAAACTTTATCTCTACTACTCTGGAAACTAATACTAGCTAGGTAAGCTAGAAGAATATAGTTCTTAAACCCTTAAATTAAGGAGATATTTAGAAGAAACCACACTAAGTAAGTAAGTAATATTTAAATATACCCCTAAGAAACCAGAGCATAAGAGAGAGAGAGCTAAAAGCTTATAAAGCTAAGAGAAATTAAGAGAAACCCTAATAACTAATATAGAACTAATCTCCTAGATTAGATTATTATTAGTAAGAGCTAGTATAGACTTTTAATTAATACTAGGTAACTAATATAGAGGATTTAAGAGAAAATACTTAATTAGAATAGCACTAAGTGCTAATAAAACCCCTAAATAATACTACCTATAGCAGGAGAGGTTTTATATTAGACTTATTACTAAACCCTCTCTACTAAATAGTATTAATATAGAAGAAATCTATAGCTAAATAGTACTAAGAACTTAGTTCTATTATTAAAAAGAAGAGAGCTAGACCTTTTAATTAGGTAGCCCTAGTAGAGAAGATTATAATCTCTATAAACCTACTTAACTTCTAGTAGATTAGCCTCTAAGAGAGCAAAAAGTTCTAGTACTTATTAACCTAAATATATAAAGCTAAGAAGTATAGTAAAAAGATATTAGAATTAGTTAAAGCAAATATTATTAAACCTTCTAGTTAGTTAGATTTAAATATAGCTATTATTATTATAAATACTCCTATAGCAGGCACTAAGAGGTTAATATAGTAATATACTTAAACCTAGCTATTTAGAGTTAACTATATAATTTAGATCAGAAAAAACAATACCTTAAGTTCTCCTCTAGATAAAAATTCTATCTAAGCTAACTAAGAATTAAAGCTAAACCTTATATTCCCTTTATTTATAAAGAGATATAACCTCTCTATCTATTAACTTAAGGGAATTAGCTTTAATAGTTTCTAAATATCTACTATTAATAACTATACTATTTAAATTAATTATTTTATTACTCTAAATATTATTATTTAAGGAATTAGTTATGAAATCTAGATCTATATAACCTCTTAGAGATAGAACTTACTAATTAACTTACTACTTAGCCTATCTTAGCTCTAGTTAGTTAATACCTAAATTAATATATAATATACTATTTTAAGGATTAGAGATACCTCTATAGGTAAAGATATAGTAGAGATATAAGGACTAGTAATAGCACCTAATCTAGTATAGCACCTTATTCTTATACTAGAGACTATTAAGACTTTCACTAAGATACTAAAAGTATTTAATAAATATTTAAACTAAGCTGAGAGATCAGAACTAAACTTAAATAATAAATAGAGTAATAAAATATCTATAGATATATCTTCTTTATCTTTAAACTAACTAACTAGTATCTACCTAGGTATATTAAAACTTATACTAAAAGAGGCCTGGAAAGGATTAGTAACTAAGATAAAGCTAATACTATTAAACAGAAATATAACTATAGAGTTACTTTTTCATACTTTTATACTATTTCTTTAATATACTTAATAATCTATACCCTATATATTACTATAAGTAAGGAAATAAAAGACTAGTATAATTACTATAGTTTCCTTAGCATATTAGTCTAAAACAGAGAGATAGAAATACTATAAGGTAATTATAATATACCTATAATCAGACTAGCTAGTAAATTTAGCACTAAACCCCTATACTATAATCCAGCTAACTTTCCTACTAAAAGATATATTAAGTATAGAGAAACTGATTTTTCTATACTATTAGGATAGATAGTGATAAAGGCTAGGACTATGAGGGCCAGAAAGGACGGCAAATAACACAACTCCACCCACAAACGGGCTAAAATAACAAAAATAGGCTTAAAAGATGCGTAAAGTAATTTGCAGATCTAATCAAAAGAGATCATTTAAAAAGAGCATAAATTCGCTGAGAAAATCTGAAAAACTTGAGAATTGAGTATTAAGGTATTGATAATGATGATGATTCGTCCTCCCCCCTTCCCCATAGTCCTTCTGCAATGGACCTATATGCTAAGAGGGCTCTCTCCGAAATTGCACCGCCAAGTCCCACTCATCCCATCCCAATAGAAGAATAGACTAAGTTAGTAGGAGTTAAATTAGAACTATTAATTCCCTACTATATACTTAAGATTATTATAAAAACTCTATATACCTATTAAAACCTTAGAGCTAACTCTATTATTAGAATAATACTAACTAATATTTATACCTATACTCTATAACTATAAACAGAATATATTTCTTAGAGCTAATTACTATATAAGTGTTTAACTCTAACTAAGGAGTTTTAGCTCTAAAAGCTTATTACTAAGAGATAAGAAGTAGGTATATATAAATTAACTATTATAGCAAATAGCTAGCTATTAGATTAGCATAGTAAACCTATAATAGTACTAAAGAACCTATACTAATTAGATAGGAAGCACTATCTTATATTTAACTACTCTTATATTAATAAAGAGATTCCTAGAACTCTGATTCCTCTTCTTAGAGATATCTATAATAACTTATTAGATCTAAGAATCCAGAGCTATTTAAAATAGAACCTAAAAAATATATATTAGTCTATACTAATATACTCTAACTAGAGGTATATCTATGCCTTTTAAATCCCCTACTACTCTTAACTTTAACTAACCTATATACCTTAAAGCATAAAAACAGCTTACTATTTAATAATAGAATTAGGATAAATTATACTAGGCTCTATCCCTATATTAAATCTAGAGCTATCCTTTCTATACCTAATAGAATATATAGGCCTCAGGCTAATAGTTAACTACTTTAATAATATATTTACACTTAATAAAAGCTTTAAAGATAAATAGAAATTTATTTCCCACTACTTTCTCCTATAGATCCTCTAGTTAAAACTCAGACTATTATAGAAAAAAGTAGTAATTAGAGTTAATAAAATAGAAACCCTTAGCTAGGTTTATAGAGTTAGAGAAATTAGAGCTATATAACTAGACTAAGTTATCTAACTATATAAATAGCTAGAACTAAAAAACCAGATCTAAGTTTAAATATTCCTAAAAACACTAAATCCTTACTAATAGTAGATAAAGAACTTAGTAGAAGTTTTATAACTCCTATATTAATTAACTAAAAAGGTTTTATAGAATTAGAGCCTATCTAAAGCTATATTATTTATAGTGCTAAAGGAACTAATCACTAAGGCTATAGATATATATAGATATATTCTTAAACTATCTATTAACCTCTATTTAGACACCTCTAGTTATAGTAGAGAATATTATATCTAATAACTTTAGAACAGAAAGAAAATACTACTCCTCTATAACTTATTCTTATTTACAAAGATAGAGCAGAACTATAATATCTATAAGAGGAAACTCAGAGCTATTATTAAGTTTTATAGATAATATAAATATATATTTTAGACTTTAAAGCTATTAACTATCTAGATAGATTATAAACCTCTAACCTAGTTTTTAATATCCTCATACTATATTAGTATTTATACTAAGTAGGTTATAGAACTAAGACTTCTAAATATAAAAATTAACTATATTAAAGGATCCTAAAATAAAGTAGCTAATAGCCTCTCTTATATAATTTTTCTATTCTATAACTGCATAGATAAGGAAGTGCTAAAGCCTTAGAGGGAACTTATTAGCACTACTTAGATCTAGAAAGATAGTACTAGAAGCTATAAAGAACTAATCAGATAGTTAAATAATAAGTATCAAACCTTAATATAACTCCTTAATACTGCTATTAAGATAATATATACTATAAATAGATTTAAGTTCTTTGCCCTACTAGGAGGCTACTAATTATTAATAACAGATTAGGTAACTAAACTAAACTATCTACTCCTAAAATAGCAGAATTTAGAATAGTATAGAGATATCTATTTCTATATTACTACTAGACTAGTTCTAAACTCTAGCTAGAATTATCATAAATTAAACTAAACTATTTTAGAAGTATAACTATATAAGGTATAGAATAGAGCATTATAGTACCTATAGTAAGGGAAATACTAACTCTGCTTTATACTAAAAGAAGTAGCTAGAGCCCTAATAAAGGCTTATAATAAATTAGAACACTTTAGACTAGAATTAATATAGTACTATCTTATAGAAATAGTATATTAGCTAGATATAGTTAAAGATATTATTAGATATATTAAAGGTTACTAGAAGTATGCATAATTTGCATTATCTAAGCTATATACTTCTAGTTAACTAACCTAGATTAAGATACCTATATAGGTTATTAAAATTAACTATTTAGAACCTTTCCCTATATTATTAAGAGGATTTAAGTATTTACTTATATAGATTAACTACCTTAGCTGATTCACTTAGACAAAGCTAACTATTACTACTAGATATAAGGAAGCAGTCTCTATACTATTAGGTTAGATAGAAAAAACATAGTTAGAACCTATCCTAATATACCTAGATACTAGATCTATATTTATATTAGCAGGATTTTAAATAGCAATAAATAATAAAGGGATCTCTATTATCCTCACACTAGCCTAATCTTATAAGTTAGTTAGAATAGTTAAAGTTTATAACTAATTAATTCAGGCTATTCTAGAAAAAATATCTATTAGTATAGATAATTAGGTATAATTAAAATTTATCCTAAAAACACTATATAGTCTAAACTTAAAAATATTAATAAAACTTAATATCTAGCTATATAAAGTCCTCTATAAATTTACACTAAAAGACCCTATTATAGTATACTTCTAAATAAGCCTAAACCTATTACTAATTAGAGCTATTAAAGACAGAATATAGATACTACTAAACCTAGACTAACTTAATAACCTTATTATATTCTATATCACCCACACCAAAACATTCTAAGTAAAAGCTAGAAAGGCAAACAGAAAGAAAGATATAGCTTAGAGAGCTTAGTATAAATTAAGATAGTACTAACTATTTAAATCTAGGAATCTAGTTATAGTTATTTAGAAAGAAAAACCTCTAAAATTAGAGCTAAGATAGTAAGGCTCTTTCTATATTAATAGAAAAGTTAGATAAATAATATACTAACTAATAAAACTAGATAGATAGGAAATCCTAAATAATTAATATTAGGACTAACTAAAGAAATTCACCTCTCAGACTAGATACCTCAAAACTAGTAATAACCTATTACTACTATTTTCTTAAGCTCTTTATTAACCTTAACTAGAATAAGTAGGTAAATAGAATAGATTAAATAGGTAAAACTAATAATATTTACAGCAAAGCTATATAGATATAGCAGATAAATTAGTATACTATAAATTTTTTTTTCTATATAGCTAACTTCTATATAGCTAACTCTATATTAAATTAACTAGAAAGGAGCAGAATTTAACTTTATTCCTGCTATTAAACCTAAGCTAACTACACTAACCTTAACACTATCTAGATTTTTTAATAATACTATACCTACTAAATCTACTAACTTATAATTATTACTTATTATTATAAAACCCTAAATACCTACTATCTACCTAAAATTTTTATAACTAAGAGGTTATAGATAACCTATTACTAGCTAGAGAGTAGTATATTATCTTTATAAATCCCTACTACTAAATATCCTTTTAAGTTAAACTTACCTACTTACCTACTATACTTACCACTTTATATTAATTTTACACTAATTATTCTATACCTACTATATACTTTCCCTTAACTCTTAATTTGCTCTATTTCTAATTTTCTTATTACTTAAAAGCTATTTATTTACTAGCACTTACTATTACTCTAACTATTACTTAGAAATTACTATACCTTCCTCCTTTATTATTATTATAGATATAAATAATAACCTAAATAATACTCTAATCTAGCAAAACCAGCCTAAATAACCTATTAATCTACCTACTAAGAAGCTAAACCCTAATCACCCAGATTAGCAGACACTAGGCTATCTAGTATAGAGAATAAATAGCTAAACCTATAAGCACCTTCTAGATAGAATTAATACTAATCAGGCAGAGCAGATTATAGTCTTTAACTAACTAATAGTCCTAATCCTAGTCCTCTCATATACTATAAATATATATAGCTTTAAGATTAGTAATTAGAAATCTAGGTTTATTAAGATAGCAGCAAATATCTAAGGCAGCAATTTATTCTTCTATAAATATACTGCCTAAACTATAGTTCTAGTCTTTATATCTAGAGCACCTAAAACCTAATATAACTAGCTCTAGTAAATCACCTTAGAATACTATAAGGTAAACTTTATTAATAAATTAACTAAAGTAGTAGCTAGATTCTATATCCTAGCTACTAGCCTTCTCAAAAAATAATACTAGATATAGTATATTAAGTAGCTCACTCTTAGCTCTAAACTCTAGCTTCTAGATATTACCTAAGCACTAAGATTTAACTAGATTAACTCTATAACTCTTAGAATATACTAAACTAAGCAGAACTAATACTAGTTATATAGGATATCTTTAAAGGTACTAGTATAGAGCCTAAATATACTACCTAACTATAACTACCTTAAAGCAATAAAGTAAAACTCTTAGTCTAGTTTATAACTATTTATCCTAGTTCTAGGTAACTAAGAAGTTCCCTATTATATCTAGAGGGAGATTAAGCAGTTTATTTAGCACTTTCTAAAAAACCTTCTTAGTATTAATAACCTAGTTAAATACTATTTTACCTACTAGTATATTAAGTAAAACCCTATCTATTTACTTTATATAGAAAAATATACTAAACTAAGAGCTAGTTAGATTATATCTAGAGAAACTATACTAAATATAGACTTAAAAGAGTTTCTTATATATATAGACTATCTA
Organism: Colletotrichum neosansevieriae; assembly: GCA_036785495.1. NCBI lineage: Eukaryota > Fungi > Ascomycota > Sordariomycetes > Glomerellales > Glomerellaceae > Colletotrichum > Colletotrichum neosansevieriae. The sequence goes on along the minus strand of JAVHLV010000171.1, from coordinate 90,938 downwards.
ATCTAATAGTATAAGTGCTTTAATATAGTAATATATATATACTCTTTTAGAGCTATATTATTAGTAGTAATAAGTAATATTAAGATATTTAGCTTAGAGTATAAGGTTTCCCTTAGACTAATTAATAAAACTATAATCCTAAATACTATTAATAAGATAAGCCTGAGAATATATAACTTTATAGAAATTTAACTATTTACTCAGCCTAAATTATAAATCTAAGCTATTTAAGGAAATCCTAACTATAACCTAATAGATTAAGAACTTCTATGCTAAACAGCCCTCCTAGATATTACTACTATTAGAAACTCTAAATACTAAATTAATATATAGGGAGACTAAAAGTAGCAGAAGTAACTAGTTCTTATCTCCTAGACCTAGTTACTACTCTATTTAGAGAGAAGTATCTAGTAAAGAAATATCACTAAATATTCTACTATATACCTCTAGCCTTACTAAACTAAGCTAACCTAATAATATAGAGGAAAGCAAGAGGTTACTATCCTCTTAACTATATCTAAGCTAGTAGTTTACTAGCTATATTAATAACTTATAGTAGTATCTAAGATAAGAGATATTAATAGATTTATAACTAATAATTCTAAGCAGATCTTTGCTACCTTTAAGTATTAATAATTCCCCTAAGAGATAATCCTATATAACACTAATATTTAGTACTTATATTATATTTAGAATAAATACCTATAGTAAGTATAGTACTAAGAGATTAGAACCCCTAACCTTAGAGCTAGACCTAAAAGCCTTATCACCTAGAATAGAGCTATAATAATTAATACTATATAGTTACTCTCCTAAATATCTAAGTTTCTTATTAATAAGTATTATAACTATATCTAGAGCTATTTAGACAGAGCTATTACAGAAAGAGTAGCTATTAAGTTACTAATTATTAGTACTAATTCACTTCCCTTATAGAATAGATTACCCTAGTACCTGATTTTATACTAAGAGTAACTTAAAATACTAAATAAACCTATAGGAGCTAATTAATAGGAACTAGTTATAGTAGTAGATAGAGCTAAAGCATTTAATAAGCATTAAGGCCTTATACCTTACCTAGATTTTCCTGCCCTACCCCTTATATTACCCCCTAGACCTACTTATTAACCTTAGCAGAACTAGCCTCTCTAACCTAAACTAATTTAATAAGCTATTTATATCTAACCTAAACTAATTTAATATACTATTTAATAGATATAACCTTATTATTAAAACTAAGCAGCTAGACTAGAGCAATATAAGATTATCTAGCTATAATAACCTACTTAGTAACCTAAGCAGTTTTAGTAAAACTAATCTAACTAACTTAATTATTATTAGAACTAAATTTCTAACCTAGAACTACTACTATAACTTAAGTAGTATAAGCATAGACCTAGTACTATCTTAGAGCATACTATTATACTAGATAATAATAATAATAATAGAGCTAAAGCTTTATAACTAATTAAACCTAAAAAAGAATTAGTAGCTAATATTATTATACCTAAAGCCTAACCTAGCAGAGTAAATATATTCTTCTATGCTGCTAGTAAATAACCAGTATAAAACTAATCCTTTATTAAAGATTATAACTAAATTAATACTAAAAGATTAATTCTAAATATAGATAAATAGATAAAAGTTAAAGAGTTATCTAGCTCTTTATTAAGTATATATATTACTCTATTAGCACTAAGACCTTATACTAAATAAGAATCTTCTAATATCTACTTAGCTTCACCTCCTGCTATTTAGCACTAAACTAGTATATAAAAGTTAGTAGATATATAATTAGAAGAGCAACCTCACTAAAAGCATAAGCAATTAAATAACTTCTATAGCGCTAAATATATCTAATAGGGTATTACTACCCTACTAGATTTATAGAGGATTAAACAGTTCTAAAATACCCTTTAATAAAGCTAAACTATTATAACTAATTAGTATAGAACTATATATATCTTACTTATTTAGTATTATATTCTTAACACTTATACTAACTTAATATAGGCAAAACGGAGTATTCTATTATAGTATAAGTTAATTTATATAGAAGTAATTAGGAGAAATAGAATAGTATAAAATAGGATACTTAGTTAATTTGCTTATAAAATTACTATTAGAATAAAGTTATTAGAACTAAGGAGTTTATATTTAAAGTTATTAATTTTATGCTAGAAGTATATAGCTATAGGCAGCTAAGTATATATCTAACTTATAGGTAGGTGTAACTTCCCCACCCTGGAAATAAGGGCCTGAGGCTATAAATCCCTATACTTAGCTTAGAGGGGTATAACCTATTAGATTTTAGCTAGAATAACACCTTTACATATTATATTTAAGATTCCTACATTTTGGGTGCAACCAAACCGCACTGATTTTCTCCGCCAGCTGGCTTCCAGTGTCCGCTAGCGTTGAATCTCCTTAGCGCCATTCCTAGGTTCCAGGGAGACTGCCTGACGTCTACCCCTGTCATCCCGGACCCACGGAACCAACCTCGACCGATCTCCGACTGCCTCGAAAAATTTCAGCCCGCGTTGCAAAGCAGCACCACGCGACGACTGAAAGACGGCACGCTGCATATTGCGATTTCAAGTTCCACGCGAGCGACACAGTCGAATTGATTGTTTGCGAAACCGCGCGCGAGTCATACTCCAAGCCCGAGGCCGCGAAGACGTCCAGCCATTAGTCACTCTACACCCATGACATCCAGCCCACCATAGATAGCTTCAAGATGCTCTACGACCTCAACATCCCGTGGACGCCATCCACGTCCCGCGACGATCTCAATCGCACAGTTTCATTCGCCTCGTCCCTGGGCTACTCAGTCATCGCCCTGAACAACACAATAACGCCCCCGATCCCCTCCCAAATAACGAATCCCCTCCCGAAGATCACATCCACCTCGACAACACAACAGCCGACAAAGTCACCAACAGTCCTCCACCGCGCGACGGTTCTCCTCTCCGACCCCTCCCAGAACTACCGGCTCTCAGCCCTCGCGTCGGCCTACGACATCCTCGCCGTCCGCCCCACGACCGAAAAGGCCTTCCAGGCCGCCTGCCTCTCCATGGCCGAGCCGTCCCTCATATCCCTCGACCTGACGCAGCACTACCCCTTCCACTTCAGACCGAAGCCCCTGATGGCGGCGGTCTCTCGAGGCGTGCGCATAGAGGTGTGCTACTCGCAGGTGCTATCCGCGCCGGGAGGAGGCCAGGGCCCGACGGACCAGCGCGCGAGGGCGTGCTTCATCTCCAACCTCGCGTCCATCGTCCGCGCAACGAAGGGCCGGGGAATCGTCGTCAGCAGCGAGGCGAAGAGCGCGATGGGTCTGCGCGCCCCGGCTGACGTGGTGAATCTGTTGGCTGTCTGGGGTTTGGGGAGCGAGAGGGGCACCGAGGCGTTGGGCGTCAATCCTCGGGGTGTGGTTGTGAACGAGGGCATCAAGAGGACGGGATTCAGGGGCGTTGTGAATGTTCTCGAGGTCGGCGGACGAGCGGGCGATGACGCGAAGAAGAAGGCGGAGGGAGGGAAGAAGGATGGCGGTAAGGGCAAGCAGGGTGGTGAGAAGGGAGGAGGTAATGGGCAGAAGCGCAAGATGCCCGATGAGTCCGTGGACGGCGCGCAGCCGACAATTAGTAAGCGGCAGGCGAAGAAGTTGAGGCTGGCGCAGAAGGAAAAGGAGAAGGGCTCATCATAATGTGTCGAGGGAGCATGTATGAAGACTAGAGAGTGCGGGTTGGTCGGACATGTCGTTTACGCTTATGATACCCCCTTTAGAACCAAAAGCATCAACAACACGACACTATCTTGCAGTGCATGATTTTCAACGTCGCCTCAAGATGGCTAGAGATTTGGCTGTTTTGTTTTCACGCACCACGCCAGCATGGGCATCATGATGAGACTTGCTCATTCTCCGTTTTACTACCATATCGTACCTGTGGTGATGTGATGTGTGTGTGAGAGGCTTTTGTTGTCGGGCTAAGGGAATATCGCGTGTTGTGTGCTTTTGAGAGATGTCCAAAAATAGAGAAATGAATTATATACAGCAGGGTGTCTGAAAGGTCCACCCCCCCCCCCCCCATTGGCCGCCCACATCCAAGGCACCTCCTCGTTCAAAACGGAAGGGCGGCCACATTACCTTATCGCTCGCGCAGCCGGACGGAGGGATAGGTTCTTCGTTCCAGCTTCGAGCGATGCCTTCACTCCCCTTTTCCTACCGCCCCCGCCGTCTCCTTCTCCTAATGCACCACCATGCCAGATCCATCGTATCGGAATACCATTAGATACCACCCTCACTTCCGCCCGTCCGAGAATCGAAAATTCAAATGATAAAAACAAAAAATCTTCTAGGGTATCCGTATGCAGCTTCCGCACATCGCTTCCATCGTCGTCGTGCTTCCGTGCGTCTCGCCCTTCCCCCGCCTGCCGCTGGCTCGAATCCATCGCACCACAGAGTGTGAAACAAGAGTCGACGAACCGGGATTCGTGGACCGAGAACTCATCATCAAGGAGGACGTCTGGGTTTCAAAACGTCATGAGGCCTTTCATGCCTCATGCGTTGTCGCCTTCCTCCTTCCAATCTGCGGGCATGACCTCAGCGTGGACTTGGGCCTCGGGGCTCGCGCGGGCCTGGAGCCCGATGGTTTGTTGAAGGAGGTTTCCGAGAACGAGGGACTTGCTCAGGTTGAGACCGCTGACGGCGACGTTGGGCTGCGCCGCCGGGTTGTTTACGGCGGGAGGAGGCGTGACGGCGGGTGCGGCCGGGTTGCCGCCGTTGAGGCCGCCCAGGGCCAGAGATGTCGTCGGGTTGTTGCCGTTGGCCGGATTGCCTACGAACGGGAGAGCCGCCGGTGCTGAGGCGGCTGGGGGCGGAGGTTGCGCTGCTGGAGGTGCGGCAGCCGGAGGTTCTGGGCTTGGTGTTAGTATATCGATATGTTTAGAACAGCTAGCTTGGGAGAGACTTACCGGCCGCGACGGGGGGAGGAGCCGCCGGCGTCGCCGCGGCAGGAGGGACAGCAACCGGCGGTGCGGCTGGTGGTGCCACGGGGGGAGGTGGAGGAGCAACGGGTGCTGGCGGACAGCTTTGTGTCATAATAACCGTCAACGGAGGACTGAGATGTATGTTAGTTCGTTGCCATCACGAAACCCAGCCGAGTCGATGGCTAGTTGTGGAACGTACGGAGCGGCTTGCGTGACGAAGATCGTCAACGGGGCAGGCACCGAAGCATTCTGGAAAACCGTCTTAGTGACCGTCATCGGTGACGGAGGCGGCGGCGGTGCTGGGCAGTTGTTGTTCTTGTTGCCCTTGTTTCCGCTCTGTCGGTTGCCTCCATTCAGTGCGTCAAGAATACCCGCCAGGATGCCATTCGAGTTCCCTCCCGTGAGGCCCTGGATGTTCTCGGCCTTGACCGTCTTTACATCCAGCGCGCCATTTCCTTCAATATTGACGATTTGCCTGTCATGCAGCTTTCCCTCCCTGTTTTCGACTACCGCGCCCTGTTGTTTTGTAAGTCCCCAACCTTTTCTTTCTGAACATCTCCTGTCCGAACGCACCTGAGCGAGTGTTGACAGAACTCCCACGGCGAAGAGTATGCTTTGCCTCATCGTTGGCTCTGGGGATGTGAGAGAAGCTGGTGACCGTGAGACGTCTCCAGCGTTTCTCGATGTTGTCGTTCCAGTTTACTCCGTCGGGTGATCGATCAAATTATCGTTTGGTCTTTTTTTGTTATTAAAGAGCGGAATTGCAACAGGCCAGCCGTCGATAAAGTTCGGTGGGATCAACCCAAGATTGTTCGTTTAAAGAGCGATATAGTTATTGTTGTTGATTGTATGTTTGGTGGAGTGGTTCGGTCAAACCTTCTACACGCAAACTACATAACCACACAAACTAAGTGTCTGCCGGTTCGCGATTGCGTTGGGTGATGGGGGGTTGGTGGGAGGAGGGCAAAGTTACAGGCACGCAGGTGGCCACCTGCAGAACATTATCCAGAGAGTTTGGGAGATGGGACGGCCAAGACCTTGAGTAATGAAGTGAGAAGCAGGGTAATGGTGGTGGTGTGTGGGTACACCTCTTTTTTCCCCTTCTAGTGTCTTGCAGGACGGGTAGCGGGATGGAGACCGACCAAAGGCGACCAAGCACACGACGAGCAGGGGAGGACGTGGGGTGGGGGGGGGAGTGAGGTTTGAAGATGATGTTTGGTGACAGAGGGGGGATATCAAATAGCGAAAAAGGTCGCGGTATGCCGTCTTTCCCGTGTGCCCACCTGAACATGTTATGTTATTATCAAGCGAAACAGACCTTGGATGGATTCGAAGAGCGAGAGCCAAACGGGTAGTAGAAAAGATCGGACGGGATGATGGACACGAGGCAGAAACCACGCGGAATGCTCTCTCTAGAAAGGAAGAACACAGCTCGGTGGAGTTGAGCAGTAAAATGTCACGAGAGGTGAATTAAGGGGACCGTATTGCACAGGACTGGTCACGACTCACCATCTTCGCCCAGGAATGCCCAGGCCATTTGCGCCGCCGCGTCGTCTAGATTGGCTCTTTAGGCTTTGGCGCTCCGGTTGCCAAATTGAAGCCAAGCAGGCCAAGTTGTGGGTATGGCCGCGGGACTTGGGTGGAAAGGCACCAGATTTGGTCAAGACTCAAGGGCGTGGGAAGATGTCGACTGGTACGATCCGGGTCTTGCGGTCGAACTCCGAAGGGCGAGGCACCTGGGCCTTTGCGTTGGCCCTCTGGAATGGCAGGCGGTTCCTGACGAGAGACAGGGGCGAAGACATGCGGAAGCCGGGATGTCTGTCAGGACTCAGGAACAGAGCTGCAGCCTGCCTGCAGTCTGCAGAAAACCCCAGCCGCTGTCCCCGTTAAAGCCTGCGCAGTTCAGGGCAGCCAAGACGATTCCCAAGGGAGCCCTACCGACTCGTCCGTCCGTGGTGGGCGAGTGCCAAGTGGGGTCTCTGGAGGCTCTTCTGGTTGTGGCATGCTTCGATCGGAGATGGTGACCGGGAGAAGCAAAGCGCCGTGGGTTCGATGACCCTTGGCATGGAACAACCTTGGGCTGATTGTCCAGGGTATGAGACATGCCCCAGACGGAGGCCGTCTGAGACGGGGATGATGCGCCGCGAGACCTTCGCCCCTCCACTGGAAAGTGGCCCCGAAACTGAGAAAGCGCCAGAGAAATTTGTGAATTGTCTTCTAGTGTCTTTTCCTGCCTCGGGGTGACAGCAAGCGCCAAGAAAGATCAACAACCTAAGAAAGGCGAGAGAGTGGCTATTGAGGCATGCACAGATGCAGCCATACCGCAGTTGGGCAGATGGCATCTCCTCCATATAGATTGAGATGCGTGACGTGATTGCTGTTTGACGACAAAAACATGCGATGATGATGACGATTTTGAATGGAAGGCCCGCTTTTCTCAATTCCCTTCTCTTCAATCTTCAGTTAGAAGGTCTTCCACGCATCCTAGTCTCCTCAAAGTCAATCCGCGCCCTCTAGAAGGAACGTTGTTTCCGACGGAGATATTTACACTTTTCCAGCAATCCCAGCTCGACATCTTCTTCCTCTGCATCTGCGAACTGCTTTTGACTCACGCCATTGCAGCACAGCGGATAAAAAAAGAAACCCGAAAGAGGCGATAAACAAAAGAGGGAAAACTCTCATTTCGTTTCCCGATGCGAATCGGTGGTCGGTGGGCATGGGAGATCGACTGCGCACCACCCCCTCCCGTGGCCCCCAACATATCTCGTGTGGGCATATCACATCATTCGTATGTGAGTAGTCAGCGCATTAGGACGTGCCGCAAACCCGCAAAGCGAACAATCGGGGTTTGTGCGACAACATCCACGCGAGGATCTATCATGATGTAGCAATTCAGATGGATCCTCCAGTGTCGGTCCCAGCCTGGAGAAGTGGCTGCCGCACGCACTCTGGACTGCTTGGAGCTTTTAGCTGTGCTCACGTCGCGAAACCATGCGCGGCACAAGGCACTAGAAGAAACCATGCGCGGCAGGTATCTAGTCTCATGCCAACTTTTGGGGCCTGCACAAGAATAAAGTCGTCCCTTCACCGCACCCAATGAGTCCACCGTCGAGACAGGAGGTGTCGCCAGCACGTTGCGATTGCGTAGGCCCCTTCCACCGAGGCGGCATGTTCAGGTGTAAGAGAACGGACAGAGCATTAAGACGAGCTCCGTCGTCCAAAGTCCGAAAACATTCGCTTCGTAGGGGACTCGCCTCAGGTGGCTGGAGACGGAACGGGTCAGACAGCGTCGTACAGGCGATGGCGCGTTTGATCATTTTTCTTTTGAAAATCTCAACCAGTTGGGTTCTCCGCTTTGTAGGACGATGCGGCAAGCCATGGGGAACCAGCGCTGGGTGTGCTGGGTTTGTTATGTCGGTAAGTCCATGGATGCCGCGGTGATAGCGCATCGTGAGAATCATAGCATTGCTCTCTGTATTGGGTAATATCTGCCATCATTACCGTCGGTGAGATAAGTCCGTTGGTCCGCGGGGCAACTTCATCGCCGTGGATAGATGACATCTATAGAGAAAAGGTGAGCGGCTTTCCCTTCTGTTGCAGGTCTCCGAAGTCCCGAAGTGCGTCGCCGTGCACTGAGCACCACCCCTTTCTATGAGCAATAAGTCGTTGCGATTAAGCTTAAGGATAGGAATGTCATGATCGGGAGACGGGACGGACTGCCAGTCTCGTACGTTTCACTCAATTTAGTGGAGACAGTCTGGGCACGTAGGTAGTTGTGGCGTCGATCCACAATGGTCTACTACCTTACTCTTTAATGTGGCTGGTGAGAAGTGGCTTCTCCGAGCGCGGTCCGCGGTCTTCGGTGCTCACAAAACTCCGATCGCTGCACTCCACTACCTTAGACAGGCAGGACGTACCTCGATCGCACAATTTAGCGTGCATTGGTACATCGGCCCAAGGACCCAAATTTTGGGGGGGGGGGGGGGGCCCTCCTACCTTTAACAAGTCAATGACGATGGAGTAAGCTCTCTTCTACAATCAACATCAACGATGAGGCTATGCGACAAGCTATCACAGCCGTTGAGTAGTTTGTTCAGCCACGTTCTTACCACAACTTCCGGACATTGATGATGAAAGCGTCACCAGTTTTCAGACTGAGTCCTGTTTCTTGACGATACTCTGTAATACATAATTCATAGTGCCTCGCCGGCAGCCAGCGACCCAGGTGTTTCAACCTCTTCTCGAAGCGTCTCAGATTCTGAATTGCACCTTCAAGATCACTCAAGCAAACCCAACCGCGAGAGCAGAGAATCGCTCATCATGGCGACAACAACACATGTTCTCGACGACTATTACCTGGCCATCACGGCCATCATCACGATAGCCTATCAACTTTTCTTCTTCTCAATAGCTTTCAGCTTCAAATTTGACAAGCTCACTGGTAAGATTCGCATCATCTGAGCTATCCCCTCTCACGACTTCTGTTATAATCGCAGTGAGCCTAACGCATCTTAGACTTTGCCGGTGGCTCGAACTTCGTTCTTCTCGCCATCATCACCCTCGCGCTCAGTGGCAATGACCACCCACGTCAGGTCGTCGCCTCCATCTTCATCATGTTGTGGGCAGCTCGCCTGTCGGGCTTCTTGCTTTTCCGCATCATCAAGACAGGCAAAGACGATCGCTTCGACGACAAGCGCGACAAGTTTTTCCCCTTCCTCGGTTTCTGGATCTTCCAGATAATTTGGGTCTGGACCGTCTCGCTACCCGTGACCATCCTCAACTCTCCCAATGTAACGCAGTACCCGCAGCATTCCTTTGGCACCGGCCGGGACGTTGTGGGCATCATCTTCTTCGTCGTGGGGTTCATCATGGAGGCCGTGAGCGACGCGCAAAAGTACATGTTCCGAAGGGATCACCCGGAACGTGAGGCCATTTGCGACAAGGGCTTCTTCAAGGTCTCGCGGCATCCGAACTACTTTGGTGAGATCATTATCCAATTCGGTAAGTCCGTTTCATTACGTTCCCGTCTGGAGATGCCAAGCGATACGGTACCCACCGGGTGTCGATTCTTGGCATCTTTTCAGACTCGTCCACGGCAAAACTAAGAACTGACACCACGCAAAGGCATTTACATGATCGCCGTCTCTTCTGCCGCCGACGGTTACGTAGGCGGCCAGGCCTTCAAGGCTCTCTACGCCACCATTCTTGGGCCCTTCTTCCTCACCGTGCTTTTGATGTTTGTCTCGGGCCTGACGCTGCAGGAGCGCCCCGGCGCCAAGAAGCGTTACGAAAAAGGCCTGAACTGGGAGGGCTACAAGCGTTATCTGGACCGCACCAGCATTCTCATTCCTTTTCCGCCGCAGTTATACGTGCGTCTGCCGACGATCCTGAAGCGGACTGTCTTCCTCGAGTTTCCCATGTACGTGTTTGACCCGGCTAAGCATTCTGATGCCGCGACGAGGGTCGAGCAGGGTGAGCATCACCGTGAGGACGTATCCAAGCCCGCCGGTAGGCCCAGCGGCGAAGAAAATTTGGTTGGCCAGCATTCGTAGAAGACATGCGAAGGAGCAAGGGAAAGGGGAATCATATTGAGATACCAAATACTATCCTACAAGATTTAGAGCAAATTGAATATGACACACCGCCCGGAATTGATGATAGCTGTCTATTCGTCAACCAAGACTTTGGATGAACGCGATCGAATCCATGAGCCAGAAGTCCTCCAATGCACACGTTCGAGATACTTGGCCCTGAAACCTTTACCAGTGAGCCTCTACCAACCTCATCAGGCTACTGAGGCGGGCTCTAGGCGCTGTTATCACATTCGGCCGAGAAGGAGGGCTTCGCCGTGCCGGTACACCCGCCGTTTCCCCGGAGGTCGGTCGGCTGGTCCAGCGACTCCTGGGAATCCCCGTAGTCGGTATACTCAGCTTCCTCCTGGTGCGTCTCGGCGCCCTCGGGAATTGGGACCATTGCATTCTTCACCCAGATGTGCGTAGCCGTCTTCCAGTCGAGGCCGTCGATGCAGCCTCCCTTAACCGAGACGACGTTTTTATCCTATAACCGTGTTATCATGTCATCTGGCGTTTGACATCACATTCAGATGGAGACATACTGCCGTGCTGTGAATCAACCTTGTCCCGCAGTTTCGGCAGAAGTAGCTAAGTCATAAATCAACACCTGTCTTCCTCAGCGTGTAGGGCATGTTCCAGCCTTACCAATTAAGAGTTACTCCTGATGCGGTCGGCCGCCTGCCTGACCAGTCAGCGTTTCGTTCCCATTCATTTTCGGTCTTCATCATCTGCACGTCTCTCACCTCGCCCCCTCTCGCACCGCTCCCACCATCCACTCTCACGACAACCATTCATCACATGCATTCTCTCCGTGTGTGCGTCTTTCACACGAGCTGGCTCATCAACGTGCAACACCCCCCCAGGCATGGATCGTCATCACTCACGCGTAAACGCCCAGCAACTCGGCCGGGGGGATCTCGAACTTGGGGAAAATCGCCGACGTCCCGAACGCGGATCCGGTCTGCCGCTTACACTCATCGCAGTGGCAAATGTACAACCGCAACGGCTTCGGAAGCGGCGTCTTGAACCGCACCGCGCCGCATTGGCATCGCGCGTCCATCTTGTTGACGTCAGAAGGAAGGTTTCGTGGGGGATTCTTTTCAATTGAGATACTGGCCCGAGCTTCGATTGAACTTTTAGCCGGACTGTTCCAAAATTGAAGTGATGTTCTCCTAAATTGAATAGAAAAGGGATTATGACTGGATCGAGAAAGATGTCAAGTACTCGAATTGGGAAGAAAGTATTGCTTTATTCAGAGGTTGACGGGAGTCAGCAAGAATAAAGAGCAAAGCATCCCGAAACGGCGTGACGCGGGTGCGAAGTGGTTACATAGGCAGTGAGTCACGGCCGGCTTAGTGCGGGGCAACCTCTGTGTAAGACGAGACGGGGAATTTGGGGTGGGAGAATCACACCGCTTGGAGCGAGACTGGCGCGAAGTCACATGCACTGGCTCGCGGCTGGGGGGTCCGCGGAGTATTATCTGTAGGCAGATCCAAGGAAGGCGGAAGACGCTGATGAGGCATGAGGACGTGTCCTATTTTCTTTTGGAAAAAGGGAGAAAGAAAAATTGCGTGGAATGGGATGCCTCTGGCGAGACTCAGCAACAACTGCTTTCCCGGTATCAACGACTATGATCTCATCTCTTCTTCACGCAACGGAGAGGGGAATCCTGAAAAAATGAAGATTGTCAATTGAAGAGTTGCACAGATCTTACGGCAGTACATATCATGATAATACGATGCTGCAAGACAGGTAATGGGACTTCGTGGAGTCAGGAAAAGAGAGATGGCGGTATGAGTATAATGGCCGGTGGCACACAAACGCCTGACATTCCAGCCGAATGTGAGATAACCAGTTGTCGAGATGGCGGGACAAGGATTCGCATGCTCTACAGACTCTTCAAGAAGTGGTTCAAAGCCGTCAAGGTGTATGAGACCTGTGGTTCTAGTGGCTGCTACCAGGTCGTGGTGAGGGTATACTCAGTGTAAGCGGTGACAATCCTTTTTGGCATTGAAGATTCTTCGTCTTTGTGAGATACGGCTGGCTGTATCGTTCAGTTATGGTTGAAGTACTTTTCAGGTCGCAACTTGCACATTGCCATCTAAGCAGGCATGCCAACTCTACGCGGATTTTTGTACGACCAGTCTAACAGAAAATGTGGTTTACAAGTACCAATTTAGACTTTGATGAGTTTCTGTCCAATCTCATCTAGTCTCATGGCATACTTACAGCGGCTGTCCCTCTCTTTTGAGCTGCGCTTTCAGCAAAACTGTCTCCCCGGCCATATTCCAGGAACTGCACTCGCATCATGTCTACTATAACTCTAGTAGAAGGCACTACAATCCCGAAGAATGTCGTCGAAGTAAGCATTTTCTTCTTTCTCCTGGTATCCTGAAAATACGCATCAACGGCAGCAACATCCCTAAACCATTGCTGTTTAACAGCCGCTATGGCATCTTTCCGCGAGCAACCACAGTAGCTAGCGGTAGCCAGAGCGAAGGCCAAAACTGCGGCACTCATTGTGAAACAATCAAGAGATGCAAACACCCTGCGCCTTGAATACCTGTTACCAACAAAGGAGACGGCCTGTTCTGGCCACTGCTCTTGGTCCCCGGGGCATACACAACAACGACCATGCAGAACTTGGCTCATAAGGCCTTCGCCAGAAGAGACAAGTTACAAGACCACCAAAAGTCTGCTCAGAATGCCTTCGTCAAGTGCTACACGGAAGAAACCCCAAGAGCCGAGGCTCTACGCGAACTCGAGGAGAAAGCTTACCATGAATCGCAGCCACCCTTCAACTCTGCGCTCGCCAAGGCCGAGGCAAGGTATCTCGCCAGTTGTCTTCAAGATATGTTGAGACACTTGGACGAATTCTTCTTTTTCGCGAAATTGTCTACCGTTCGACCCGAATGTTAATCCGCCTTCGTTAGACTTCGCACGGGTTATGGCCATTATAAGAAGCCCAACTGAATCAGAGCTCTTCGATGCACGTATCCGTAATTCAATGTGGCAGGAGTCCGACACGAGGTAGTGGAAGTTCTCACCCTGCCTTTAGACCCGCCAATATTCATACCGTGGTCAGAGATTGTCTCAACTCTGATCCACGAGATGATCCATGCCTATCTCGAATTATTCGCCTGCACGGGCAGAAAATGTCAATACACTAGGTCTTTCAGACCATGGCCCAATATAGCAGGGGCCCTATGGCTTGGTTCTTGCGGAAGTTCGCCGCTGCGATGCCTCTGAGAAGGATGGACATGAATCGGAGTCTGCGTAGTGGTGCTGTTGATGGAGGTGCCTAGGAAGAGGCGTACAGAAGGGCCAAGGAAGCCGGCGAGCTTCAGCCCTACTTGCCTCGGAGGGATGACAACCCCAGAAAGCTTATTCATCTAGTTGATGCTCAAATAAGGGGAGTCCGTCATCGCAGTGTGATTGCACGGCTGCTACTTGTCTAACATGCCACATCAGGATGACTAGCAACTTCACTTCGTTTGTCAAGTAAACCTGAACGAGTTGGAAGAGGTAACTGCCGGGGTCGGAAGCCTGTTCGCCCCGCTCCAGTCACAGCTGTCTAAAATCGGGGGAAAAACTGCCTTTGGTTTCTTTTTTATGAAGACTGTCGCGTTCTATCCATTGATTCTCCTCTCAGATATTGATGACTGGCAGAATATTGAGCTCGATGTTTCTATGCGAACTTATTTCAATGTTGAATGACGTGAAAGCACGTCGTAAATTAAGAATTACATGCGTTTCAGCTTAGAGAAACCATTCAGTTGCCACCGTGTTGATAGCCATAAAAATAATCTTCACCCAACTCAGGCTCAGAATCGATGACTTTCACAATATCGTGAGTGAGAGGCAGCTGTATACATCGTAGAGTTGACAATCGTGATCCTTCTGAGAGTGAGATTGGTAAGAGAGGTCAGTAGGAAACAGCCTTTACAGGTTCCTCAATTTCGATCAGACTCTGCTGTTCACATTTCCATCGACTTCGAACTCAGATCATGTATTCATCATCCCCTACTTATCCCATCAACTGCCTCTTTTACCCCAAATCATTAACTTCTTGAATTTTTAATTGGGCTAAAATTCAATGTTAATATGTACTGGACTGCCCCTCATATATGTACTTACTGGCGTTAGTTAGCAGTTGATGGGATATGAGAGGTTTGGGAGGCACATGGCCACACTGATTAGATGACTGGTTCCACTTCTAGGTTGAGTTTCAGGGCTTCACCAAAGGTGGCAGAACTAAAATTATCCGGAAGTTTGTCTCTAGACTTATGATATAGTTAGAACTGGTCTGGATTTGTTTACTTATCAAGGCCGTCTTTCGTGTTCGTATGCTTCCTGTAAGGCCGGGTGCTATGACGTACAAGCTTCAGCCACAAGTACAGAGTGGAGCTGTGGCGGTGCAACGCTGTGAACTCTTTCCTGCCGTCATGTCAACGAGACGACCACCAGAGGAACCTCGGCCATCTTACGGTCACCACAAAGCCCTCGCCCATCTCACCGTCACCACAGAGCCCTCGCACTCGAAACATTCGTGATGCTGGTCGCGCAATAAATAACATAAGACTGGTTCTATTCATAGCTCGACGAAATTAACTGCTACAATGTCTTCCGCGAAGCGAGGCCCATCAGTGCTGGTCCGTCGCGAACCCTCCCCATCCCATCATCCGAACCACCTGCTAGGATCTACACCTTGAGCGCCATTACTAACCCAAGCGTAATAGGTGACCGACTCGCGAGAGCGTCCCCCTACACGCGGCGCCCTCCAGCGCCAGAACACAGGCCTCCCGGTCCAGTCTCGCCCAGCGATGCGCTACATCTCAGTCGACAACGTTCTCCAATATGCCTCCGAGATTCCTTCAGGCCAACCCCGCGTAGCTCCAACGCCCCAACGTCCCAGCATCGTCGGCAGCGCAACCACAACAGGCGCACGCCGTGCCCCTGCCGGCCCGGGCGGTCTTCCAAACCTACAATCGCGAACAGGCGGCCAAAACATGCCCTCCCGTACCACCAAGATCAGCGAGAAACTCGTCCTCTTACCAGAGACCGACGACAAGCCGGGCTCCGACGAGGATCTCGACGAGGAGGCGAGCGAGATCGCCCGGCGGATGGAGGAGGAAGAGAATAGGCCCCTTCGCGACGAGGAACTCGATGTCCTCCGCAAACGTGGTGGTATCCGTGGGAAATCCTATGCAGAACGTTTGCCCAAGGTCCAAAGAAAGGAAAAGCTGGCGCGTTTGACAGCTTACTGCACCGCGCAATCGTACAAGATGCAGTCTACCACTGAGTTCCTCCGCAAAAAGCACGAGGCCAAGACAAAGCTCTACGACGACTGCTTGTACGTCATATACTCTCTGCCGCTGCTCAATGGCCACGAGGGTTATCGCGTGCGCAGCAGACCCATTGTGAAGACCCCAGGAAGCGGCAAGACTGTGTTGGACTTGGAAATTGAGCGCAGTGAGCAGCGGACTTACCACGAGGGCTACTTTGAAGGCCCCGCGTTCTCAGGCAGCCCGGTGAACGGGAATGGGTACGAAGATTTGTCGCTTCGGCACCGCGAGCAGAGCCCCGACGACCCGAATTCTTCACCACTGGCCCGTCTGGCACCCGACGCAAAGAATTTCGCAGAGATGTTCCTGTTCTCATATGGCGTTGTCGTTTTTTGGAACTTCACCGAACATCAGGAGAAAGACATCCTGGCAGACTTGACTTTCGCACAGAACGAAGCCGGCCTGTCGCTGATCACCCGTCCCCTCGAAGAAGAGGATTTCGAGACGGAGGAGTTCCACTTCGAGTACAGCGCCGACGTTAAACGGCCGCGTATTTTCAATGACATGATCACGCTGCTTCCACGAAGCGACCATATGGTGAAATTGACTATCAGTCACGCCATCGCGCAGAGCACAAAATTGTGTCTTTTTGAAGAACGTATGAGCGAGACCATGCTCGACGCACAGCACGTACCCAAACGCCTTGCCCTCACGGGCGAGTTGAACATGACGAGAACGGAGATTGTCAAGATTCTCGGACGACTTTTCAAGAGCAGAGTAGACATCAACCTCTGTAAGTATATGCCCTTTCACAAACGATAAGGCCCGGGGGAAACCGTGTCTAATAATCCCAGCATCAAATATTCTCGACGTTCCCAACTTCTTCTGGGACTCGGAACCAACCCTCCACCCCCTCTACGTCGCCATCCGCGAGTACCTCGAAATCGACCCGCGCATCAAGGTCCTCAACGAACGCTGCCGCGTCTTCCTCGACCTCGCCGAGATCCTCGCCGACTCCGTCGCCGATGCAAAGATGAGCTACATTACCTGGATCGTCATCGTCCTCATCATCATCTCCATCCTCGTCACCGTCACCGAAGTCGGTCTCCGCTTCGGCATCTTGTCCAAGAACAACGGCAAGGCCGGCGGCGAAAACGCTGCCATCCCCTTAATCTCCGCTAGCGGCAGCAGCAGACAAACCGAACTGTTACCCGGCGGCGTCAAGTGGGAACTGGAGAGGAGGAATGTTAGTGTCGATGAGTTGAGGTTGTGGAGTCGGATGCTCTGTGAGGAGGAAGATGGAGCTGCATGCGGGAGTCAAATTGTAGGCGAGACGTATGCGGGCGTCTGAGCAGGCGACTGGGATGTGCTTTTTCGTTTGTCTTTCATCCATTGCATAGCATGGTGTTGGGAGGTCTCTTTTCCGTTGCACAAGGTGCAGTAACCCGACTGGGGAAGTTCAATGCCAACATTTCTCCTGCGCGAAGTATCCGTACGGTCGGAATTAATATGGAGTATCACGCACAGAAATCAAAGAAACACAGGTCACCTGATTGTTTGACAGTAAAAAAATCTTTGATTCACCGCCTTTGCTATGTCACCGATAATTGACGTAAATCCAAAGCCCAAGTAACGTACACAATGAACTTTTTTCGACAAGACGAGTCGACAAAACTATATTTTTCTACCGAGGGGGGGTGGTTGGGGGGAGAGCTCGATCTCGATATCCTTTTGTACGGTCCCCTCGTTGCTCTAAAGAGTATTCACTAAAGAGTATTCACACAAACCGAAAACACAGAAAACACAGACACGAGAACGCCTTGTCTTACTCGTCCCGATCCGCCATATTAGCCAAGGGCACGTAACCTTGGTCCTGCGTCCGCTTGCCCCGGAGGTAGCGGACGACGTACTTGATCCTATTGAAGATGCCGAAGCCACGCCTCTTGGTCTGGGCGGAAGGATCGACCATGTAGCTCGGACGGGTCCAGAACTTGAGCAGGAGGGAGGAGACGACGACACTGACGCTGGAACAGGCCATGGCGGCACCGGCGGCCATGGGGTGCAGGTGGAAGCCGAAGGGGAGGAAGACGCCCATGGCGAAGGGGAGGCCGATGGCGTTGTAGAGACAGGCCCACGCTAGGTTGAGCTTGATGCGGTTGAAGATGGAGCGGGCGAGGTGAAGCGCGGCAGGGATGTCCATGAGGTCGGTAGGACGCATGAGGACGACGTCGGCGGCTTCCATGGCTACATCGGTGCCGCTCGCCATTGCAATTCCGACGTCGGCGGTGGCGAGGGCGGGAGAGTCGTTGATTCCGTCACCGACCATGCCGACGATCTCGCCTTGCTCCTGGAGTTGTTGAACGATGGCCTGCTTCTGGTCGGGGGATACACCGGCCCAGACGTTGTCTGGCGAGATGCCGACGGCGGCTGCTACAGCTACGGCAGTGGAACGCTGGTCTCCGGTGACGATGGCGGTCTTGATCTTCATGCGGTGGAGGACGGCGATTGCTGCGGCGGCACCCTCCTTGATCGTGTCGGAAAGGCATAGATGGCCGGTGTAGGAGCCGTCGATGGCGACGAAGATGTTGGTGGTGCCTGCGGAAGTATTTTTGGAGCTGGTGTTGGCCTTGACATTCAGTTGCTCGGAGGCCTCCACAGCCTCCTCTGGGACATTGACGTTGTTCTCGCGAAGGAAGCGAACGTTTCCGAGCAGAACGCGGTAGCGGGTACGGTTGTTGGTAACGGCGGGTTCGACAAGAGCGTTGATACCCCTACCAACGGCGGCCTTGAATTCGCCGACGCTACCCTCGAGAGTAGCCTCTTCGTCCAGGCCGAGTTCCGTCTTCGCGGCACCCAGGACAGCTCTGCCAACCGGGTGTTCACTGCCCATCTCAGCGAGACCAACAATGTGCCACCAGAGTCGGCGCCTCCATTCACTATCTTGCCAGGCAGGAAGGAGGTTCATCTTCGCCACGCTCATCTTGCCGTATGTAATAGTTCCAGTCTTGTCGAGAACGATTTGGGTGATTCTGGTGGTTGTCTCCAAGGCAGCTCCGCCCTTGACCAAAATCCCATTCTCTGCGCCAATGCCAGTGCCCACCATGACAGCAGTGGGAGTAGCCAGACCGAGCGCACAGGGGCAAGCAAAGACGATGACAGAAATGCACAACTTGACACACACCATGATCTTACCGCCACTAGCTTCTTCGGTAAAGACCTTGGGTGGGTTCGTGAGCACATGACTGAGTACCATCCAGACGATGAAAGTCATGAAACCAAGTAGGAGAATGACAGGCACGAAGTAGCCGGCAATTGTATCAGCAAGTCGCTGAATCGGAGCGCGGGTAGTTTGAGCGTCCTGAACAAGCTTAACGATCTGGCTGAGTTGAGTATCACGGCCAGCTCTTGTCACCCTGAAGTCGACGCGTCCATGACCATTGACGGTACCCCCGATGAAGTAGCTGCCCTTCTTTTTCTGTACAGGCATGGCTTCACCGGTGACCATGGACTCGTCAACGTAGGTCTCGCCGCGGACAAGCATGCCGTCGGCAGGAATCTTGTCGCCGGGGCGGAGGATAACAACATCGCCGACCTGGAGAAGCTCAGTTGGAATGACCTTCTCCTCAGCAGCATGACCATCGCGGTTGGGAGTCTTGGGCTCGCCAGAAACAGCTGCGTTTTCCCAGCCCTCGGCAGCCTTCTCAGCTGCGATCGGGTCGGCATAAATGGTGGCCATTGATGGAGCCAGGGACATGAGTCGAGACAGGGCCTTGGAGGTCTGGCCTTTGGCTCGGTTCTCCAAGAATCGGCCGAGGGTAACGAAGGTGATTAGCATGGTGCTGGTGTCGAAAATAGTGGCGGGTCTCGAATGCGGCGGGAAGAGGAACGACACAAGCATAGCCATACAGCTGAAAAAAAAGGCACAGGAAGTGCCAAGGATGACGAGGACGTCCATGGTAGGAGAGCCATGCTTAATGGATTTCCAACCAGAAATGTAGAAACGCTTTCCAATGCCGAATTGAACGGGTATCGTGAGGGCCAAACAAACCAAATCGCCGAGGAAAATGCCGGGTAGAAGCTCCCAGCTGCCGAAATCTAAGGCAGGAATACACATAGGAATAATCATGCTGATCAAAAAGACGGGAATGGCAAACGAGAGAGACATTTTGAAAGCCCTCCGCCACTCGTTGATTTCACGAGTCTTTGCAAGAGACTCAAGCTGTGCGTTGTTGTCGTCGTTGTCAGAAACCAAAGCATTGAGGCCCTCGGCTTCGACAGCCTCGACGATGCCTCGCAGTCCAATCATGTTTGGCTGATGCGTAACAGTCAGTCTGGAGGAGGCAAGGCTGAGTTTTGCGCTGTTGATGCCCGCGAGAGACATTAACTTCGACTCCAGTGCCAATGCTTGCGTGGCGTCTGGGTTTCCGTAAATTTTGAATTGCGCAGTGGATGCGGCGCCACCATGCGTAGACGTTTCGAAAGCTGTCGACAATACGTCGGCGCCAAAACCTCGATCTTCAATGATCTCGGCGATCTTCTCCGCGGGCAGCTTCGTGGTATCGTGAGTGATAACGGCGCGCTCGGCCAACAGACTGATGTTGAAGCGCAAAACACCTTCAACTTCCTTGAACCCACCCTCTACGGCGGAGGTGCATGCCCCGCAAGTCATGCCCTCAATGGCAACAGTTGTCGTTGCTATCGAGCTGGTTGGATTACTGCTGGCTCTAGGCTTCTCCTGCTGTGCGCTTCCACTGTGCACGATTTCGGCGCCAAATCCTCGATCCTCGATGATTTCTGCGATCTGCTCGGCCGTCAACAGGTCCGGGTCGTGCTCGATGACGGCTCTTTCGGAGAGCAAGGAGATGCTGAAGTTTTTTACACCCGGAACGTCCTTGAATCCTCCTTCGACAGCTGATGTGCAAGCGCCGCAAGTCATGCCCTCAATAGCAATAGTGGTGGTGATGAGTCCGGCGTCCTCCTCGACGTTGAAGAGGTTCTGATCGGTCGGGAACATCGGCGATGGTAGATCAGTGGAGAGGACCTCGGCGTCGAAACCCCGGTCCTCGATGATCTCTGCGATCTGCTCGGCGGAGATCACCTCGGGATTGTGCATAACCACGGCGCGCTCCATGACCAAGCTCACAGAAACGTTTCCAATCCCCTCGACGCCTTTGAATCCCGACTCGACCGCGGAAGTGCAAGCACCGCACCTGAAACACTGTCAGTACATTGCGACAGAAAACTGGGAGAGAATGGCGCAACTCACGTCATGCCGCCGACTTTGAGCGTTGTTGTCGCCCATAGTATGGCGGTAGGAGTGGCCAGGGTCGCCCTCGGGCGGCCCTCGTTCGGTCCGGGGACTTTGATCGCCGGAGGAGCCATGGTTTAGATGCTTCTTCGCTGTCGATGCGATTTGAAGATGATGCCGTCGGAGTGCAGGGCCAGCCTCGGTCTTCGTTCGTGCTTCTATCTCGGGTAGGTTTCCAGCTGTCAAGCTCCAGTCTTCATGATAGGGCTAGCTGTCCATCGGGCGCTTGCGACAAGTGTACGATAAGACGTGATCGGGAAAGAA
Source organism: Colletotrichum neosansevieriae (assembly GCA_036785495.1). Classification (NCBI taxonomy): domain Eukaryota; kingdom Fungi; phylum Ascomycota; class Sordariomycetes; order Glomerellales; family Glomerellaceae; genus Colletotrichum; species Colletotrichum neosansevieriae. Next base: position 69,522 of record JAVHLV010000171.1, on the reverse strand, counting down.
CAAGTAGGCGACGAGACTTCGAAGGATGATAGGGGGCTCCAGAAGACCGGCTTCCTGGCGAATATATACGGGATGCTAACTAAAGGTGGGTATCGCAGGAACTGTAGCGTGTGCGTATGCGTACGTATGGGTTGGTGCGTCGTCGTAGCGGCGGTTGAAGAGGAGAGAGAGCAGGACGAGGGCCAGTGGGTAAGGTAGGATTAAGAATCAACGCCGAGAATGGCTACGAAGTAAAACGGCGGCAGATCAAACTTAGCCAGAACGGAAGCGGAAGGTCGGCTTTTGTCAGGATAGGCACGGGGGTGGGAATGGCAAAAGAATCCGCAAGGTGCTGCGGCAAAGCAGAGGATCGGTGTGTGGGCGCGCAGTCACCAACATGCGGCGAGGCCGGGATCTATCATATGGCGCAATCGCGGAACTGCGGCTGGGGGGGTGTGTGTGTGTGATGGGAGGAGGGGGTCGGAAAGCGAGCGTTACCTTTTACCTCAGCGGTACGTGATCTCTTTCGAAGCGCGGTACGTATCCAACAAATGTTCATACCAAACCAGTTAGGAGTTTCTCCAGTAGGTTGTTAGAGGCCTTGAGTGTAATCGCTTCCCCTGGAACCTGCCGGATACCCATGAGGTGGTCACCCTGAAAAACTGCTCGGGTTGGCTGCAGAAAGAAAACATGGGCGGGCCGTGGCCAATGGGGTCGCGCGGGTGATCCCAGCCCGCTGCGCAGCTTTCGGGTCGCTTTCGGTGCGTGAGCCCACAGGGCCCCAGGGCCACAGTCCACTGGCACAGCTGGGTCGGACTCCTCCTACCATCATCCTCCTATTTCCTGCCGCCACCTTTTCCTTTCCCTGGGTACATCTGAGATTGGACTGTTTGGCCGTCCTTGGTTGCTCAGGATTTCAGATGTCTTGAGACGATGTACCGAGTGCTACGAACCACAAAAGCAAGCCTCCAGACTCAAGTCAGATGCCATCGTGAACAAACCATTCCTAAGACAAGTCCGAGTCATAACTGACTGGGTTTGGTTGTGCAGCTCTTACAAACCCGGAAGACTTCTCATTCAATAGTGTTATGTGGGTCGGCACGTAGTAAGAGTGACAGTGTCCTACTATGTCGCAAGTTGACATGGGTAGCTGGCGAGGTTGTCACCCCTCCTCTGTGTCCCTCCTCGGACCGGAACGTAGGTATGCGCTACGAGACGAAGCACAGAGCCTGGCCACGACTCGTTTCGAACGAAGAAACCACAAAACATTTCTGGGCACGGTGACTACGGCAGCTCGGGGAAAGGGTCTGTCTCCTGGGTTCGGATTCAACGACACCCCATCCGACCTCCTCTGTCTTCGTCCGATATTCTCACTGGCTCCTCGTATCGTGTCTCGAGGTGGGACTTTTTGCGCTATGCTTCATGCTCGAGTCCATGTTCCGTGCCCTGAATTTCCAAATCACGGCCCTCTGGGAACATTTCACCATACCTAAGACTGCGTATTCTTGACCACTTGCCTACTGGAGACCCTATCTTCCATTAGACCAAGGTGACAGCCGGATACTGTCTTATCTAATGCTGGGCTTTCGTGCAGTTCCGACGGACCGACCAATGGCTCCATCGCTGCCAGGAGATGCTACCGGTTACCTTATCAGCGATCCAACGTCAGCAACATACGATGAATAAACCCTTCCGAGCTTTGTCGGCCAGAGCAGAAATCTCCGGTCCCCGAGATCTACGCCAAGTCAATAGCCTCTGATATCCATCATCCTTCACTTCTTCCAAAAACAACCACTCGATCAACGCAAGGTAGATTCACCATGTTCTCCATACCTAAGCCAAGCCAAGCCCCGGCTCATCTGTCCCTTCGAAGGTGTTTTAGTCTGCGCCGCTCCAATTGATGTGTAAACGAACTTGCCAAGCCCCATTCCCTTCAAAGGAACAAGAGACAAAGGAGGCCTAGGTTTCCCCTTCTTTGAGTGCCGTGCTCTTCCACCCAGAAACCTTAAGTGGTGCGGCAAGCTCCAGCGGAGTCCAGCCTGTCCCAGAGATAAGTAGCGCCCCACCTCACTGCCAGGTGCCTGCCCCGCCATTTACAACAGCACCTCAAACGGATCTGACACAAGCTTCAACAAGCTTCAACCTCAGATCTCTCCACGAAAAGAAACACATACCCCTTCCCTTGGCCACTGTCTGACGACAGGCGAGGTAGACCAGACGTGAGACCTTTGTTGATTGTTGATTCCTCAGCCTCGTCCGATATCGTACAGACCCAACTAAGGTAGCCGTCATCAGCCCAGCCTCGTCGACCCACCTCCATCTAGCTCCCCCAGGCATCGTGACGACAGCTACAGCTACAGCTACCTCTCCCTCCACCTTCAGTATCGTGAGCATTGCCCACACGAAGCTCTCAAGATGGAGCAGACCAAAGCTCTTAACGCGCTCGAGGTTCGTCTCCATCATCCCAATTCACCTTCTTCGCCATTCAAAGCTAACATTACCAACAGCCCTTCCTGGCTCTCAGCAAATCCGCCACATCCCCACGCGCCGCCGCCGACTTGATAGCCCGCGCAACCTCCAACCCAAATACCTTCGTCTTCACCGAACTTCTCTCGACACCCCAGATCCAAGCTCTCGCCAGCAGCCCAGAGTTCCTCCCCCACCTCACCCTCCTCCAGCTCTTCTCCCACGGCACCTACGCCGCCTACCGCACCACGCCCAGCCTACCCACACTCAACAATGCCCAGACCCTCAAGCTCCGCCAGCTCACCCTCCTCTCCCTCGCAAGCGAGCGCTCCAACCTGACGTACGCGGCCCTGCAGTCCGCCCTCGACCTCGACTCGACCCGCGCTCTCGAAGACCTCGTCATCTCCGCAATCTACGCCGGTCTGCTAGACGCGACCCTCGATCCCCACCGTCAAGTCGTCCAGGTGAACTCCCTCGCCGCCCTCCGCGACCTGGCCCCGGGCGCCGTGCCGCCCATGATCCGCGCTTTGCAGGCCTGGTCGGCACGCTGCGAGTCCACGCTCGGTGATTTGGAGACGCAGATCGCTGGCATCAGGGAGGGAGCCGCGCGCCGGCAGAGAGAGAAGGCGGCACAGGAGGCCAAGCTATCGAAGCTGGTTGACGACACGCGTAAGGAGCCTGATTCGTTTCGCAAGCTGGCTGTTGGACACTCGCCTGCTGGCGGTGGTTTTGTCAGCCACAGTTCCTCCAGGTCGACGAGGTATAAGCGGGGTAGCACGAGTATGGACAATGCCGAGGAGGTTGATGATGAGGCTATGGATGTTGACGAGGAAGACGACGAGCAGGAGAAGAAGCGAGCGAGTCGACGGAAGTTGTAGTGAAATTGCAGCGACATGCCAGCAACGTCGTCTGCAGTTGTTGGCAGTTTAACCACTGGCCCGGCAGTTCGTGATGGGGCATTAACATCAGTAATCAAGCATGGGACACGGATCATGATATACCTAAGCGCTGGAAGGGCCAGCAGACAGAATCACGATAGATCATGGCAAGGAATCAAGTCAAAAAAAACCTTACACATTGATGTGGACGGCTTCTGTCCCGTCTGGTTCTTGCAATTCCTATCTACTGTGCCAATGAAGAAGAAAAGAATTAAGAGAATCAAAGAAAAACAAACGAATGTGGTTGAAGCCAAAAAGTCTTCCTTCTCTCCTGAAACCTCCACCTAGTTCTTGTCCACGTCCTCGAAGGATGGAACCAAACGTCGAATCCTTAGTAATCATACAAAAGTACATCTTGCATGCACATCGAAGAAAAAAAAAGTAATTAGATCCCTCCTGTCGAACGCCATATGGGAGGCCTACAATCCATTGGGCCTCATTTTTTCCCCTTAGGTACGCCGTAAAACCTTTTGTGGTATCCTGAATGGAAGACCGAAAAACAAAACCCGAAACTGGAAACTAGTCGCTCAAAATCCTGGGTGGTCGTAATGTTCATTAAGCTCTTTTCAGCCAAGGCTGGTATTATACATCTCTTGATGCTGGGAATGACGCGCTTCTGTGTTTTTGGTAATAGTGGTTGAGCGTTCAGAGACGCTTGCCTGGGACAAGAATGAAGAGCACAGAGAGTGCAGCGTCGATCAAGAGAGTGACAGCAAGGACCATGATGGCCCTCTTGGCAAGGAGCTTACGAACATAGGGTTCGCGGATCCGGGAGAAGTTGAAAGGTGTGTACTCGCTCAAGCCGACAAGAGCAAGCACAGGATCCAGTGAGTATTGGTAAGAGGCAAGGAAGTAGACACCAAAGGTGAAAGGGAGGATAAGCTGATGTGATTGTTAGCATGGGTCATATGCTGTGTGACATCATCTGAAAGAACTCACCCAGCATCTGGTAGTACGAGGGGAATTAAGGAAAATGAGAATGAATGCGGCCCAGAATCCACCAAACATGGACAAGAGCCCAATAATCATCCTGATCTGGAGGGTGGTGGGGATGAGATTGCCCAACGCCTTCATCCTCAAAAAGTTGGGGAAGGCATCGCGCTCCATAGCCTGGAAGACGTAGTCCTTGGCAACGTCGAAAACCTCGGGGTCATCTCTGCCAAAGTCCTCAATGGCGGTAGTGACGTCCTGGGTGATGGAGCCGGGAAGAATGATCTCACGCTCAGCGCCAGGGAGAAGGAAGGTGTAGAGAATCTTCTCTGCTGACGCACGGATGTCGTTTCTCGCGACGGCGTTGGCGGGCGAGTTGGAGTCTGTCGTCAAGTCTCGGGTGTGAGAGAAGGTGGCGCTGTGTCTGCGAGGCTCGGTGCTGCTTTGAGGCGATGATTCGTTTGCCTCTTCGCGAAGGTACGCAGACATTTGCGCGTCCTGGTTCTTCTCCTTGTCGGTGGCATACATGGAGGGGCCGGCGGCCGAGTGGCTCATGTCGCCGAGACCATCGAGGATGGCCGAGGAGCGCTTGGAACCGGACTTGTCCAGGTCGGGCGTACCGATCAGGACGGATCTTCGAAGTTCGCGGACATAATGGCGGCATAGGGACATGTGCTGAGCAACGTCGAGCCTGATTGAGAATCGTCAGTAAAATGAACGCGAGTTTTCAAGGCTACTGCGTTTGCACGAACCAAAAGTCGAGGTAGTCGACCGATTTCTGCTGATCTCTCATAAAGATGTAGAACGAGAACAGGTCAACTGGGGGCAGCGTCCGACGGCTGAGAACCTCAAAGAGCGTCGGGAGTCGGTTTCGATGCAGGTCTGGCTGAGGGGACGGCGTGCCAGACGCCCCAGTGGATCGGTCCTCCATCATGTTTGTGAAGAGCTTGTCGCGCGATCGGGGAATACTAATGGGTATCGGAAATTCGCAAGATGGATTCGGTAAAGGCGAAAAAGAAGAAATCGGTCACGGATGTCGGTCGTTGTTTACTGACGATGTGACTGACGATGTGAAGTCGGAGAGCGAGGCGTCGGCAGGATGCGCGATATCGTAAATGAGATGCAATCTGCCCCAGAGCAAGAGGTATGGCAGGTGGTGTCCTCAGCAAAGTTCGGTAGCGTCGCCGTCTGGTCGGTAGTCGATTGGCGCCTGTTCCCCGGGTTTGGAATGTTGTGTTGAACGAGCGTATGGAAGGGAAGGATCGCGCACGGCGCAGACTGACAGCGTCAGTGTGGTTAGCGATAGGCTGCGGCGTGATGTCTTGGGGTCGATTGAAAGCCGTCGGACCACAGCGAAAACAGCAGATCAAGCGTCGTACCCAGGACTAATTTCGTCGTCTGGTCAGGGGGGCGGGTACGTACCGCCAATTACCTGCGTCGTTCACAAGAAAAGCGCGATATCCAATCTCGCTCAGCTTGTCCCACTTCAGGTCCACTGCTGCTATGTCTTGGCCGGCGAGCTGACTAAGATCACGTGCACGAAGCGGAAGATGCTAGCGAGCCAATCAGAACTCTAGCCCTAGCTTTTTTTCGCTCTACACACACTTTGTGGGATTTGGGCATTTATTCACATCATCCAACTTCTCACGACAATCGCCTTCCGACCGACCGACTCCGACGACCAACGACGACGAGAGGTACCGCCAAAATGTCGACCAAGCAGAAGAAGCCTGCCGGAAAGCAGCGTTCCGCCATTGCGGACGTCGTCGCTCGCGAGTACACCATCCACATGCACAAGCGCGTTAGTATTGTCCTCGAGGAATAGCCGTCGTGGCCGCCGCCCGAGGCGCATTGGGCCAGCGATGATGGGGGAGGGAGAAATACTGCAGGATAGGCGATACTGACTCTGCGTCTTTTCCAGCTTCACGGTGTTACCTTCAAGAAGCGCGCTCCCCGTGCCATCAAGGAGATCAAGGCTTTCGCTCTTCAGGCCATGGTACGTTTCGCTGCCCCCTCGCTCTATCCGACAACGGTCTGCGACCAGCACCACGACCTCTCGACGATCGGTCACCGGAATCACGGATACTGCAATTGCTGGACCCGGGATCACAGTAACTAATTTCGATCGTGTCGTAGGGTACCTCCGACGTCCGCCTGGACCCCGAGCTGAACAAGAAGGTTTGGGAGCAGGGTGTTAAGGGTGTCGCCTACAGACTCCGCATCCGCATCTCCCGCAGACGAAACGACGAGGAGGGTGCCAAGGAGAAGCTGTACAGCTACGTCCAAGCCGTCAACGTCAAGAACCCCAAGGGTCTCCAGACCGTTGTTGTTGAGGAGTAAAAAGTTCTCTTTGGGATGGTTTAAGGGCGGCATAAAGGCATCGGAGTTGCATTCGGCATTCTAGTCTCACATACAAAATCGACGGAAATGTGAACAACGCTTGATTCCCCACCACGACTCGACGAATTCTTTCTGTTTCTTGTTTTTGGGAACCCCGCGCAGTATGGTGGTGGGATGTGTATGCGCTGCGTGAGCGCACTGGCAGCAGCGTTTTGCGTCGGGCAACGGGATGTGAACAATATGACGAGGTTGTTGGGACACGAACAGTTTCTGTGGTTCATTTTACACCATTGTCCGACAGGGTCTTCTTCTCTATCGACTTGGTGGTCTGCCAGATGCAGATGTAGGATAAATCAAATCCTAACTAGGTCCCACCCAACCATGCAATGCAGTCCAATTCCTAAAGAGTCTCAAAAACCTTCCGGCCCATAATCACCCAAGACTCCAATTCTCCAGTGCTCGAATTCAATACCCCTCGTCTAGTCCTCGTTCAACGTCACCAACCCATCGGCTAAGTACTTTTATTCGTCCTCGACGTCGCGGTGGCGGCCAAGGACCTTGCGCTTGAACTCCTCCGGATCCTTGTCCCAGAGCTCTGCTGCCTCGCCATTGAGAGGAGATGAGCTAGTGATGTGTCAGCTTCAATGTTAAACCACCTTCTCTCCCAAAGACAACGCACTTGTTGGGTTCGCCTAGCAAACTTTGCAAGCTGAGAAGGACTGTCTGGATGTTGTAGGCGGGCGTCCACTTGTCCTTGAGAATATCGAGGCAGATACGACCAGAGAAGTCGAAGTTGGGGTGGTAGATGGGTGTCTTGAAGAGCACGGTAGGCGGGGCGTAGGGGTAGTTGCTGGGGAAGGAGAGGCTGAGCTTGAGCGTCAGGCCGGCGTAGGGAGTCTGGTCGGGGCCCTCGATCGTCGCCGTCCACGACATGAGGTTGCCATCAGCCGAGGGGAAGGCAGAGACGCCAGGGGCGGGCGATGTCATGAGCTGCATCAGCTCTGTCTGCAATCTGTGGGCGCAAAGTCAGTTCACCCGAACCTGAGTAGGTGCGGATGAGGAGGCCCTCGTACCTCTTGGTGACGCTCTGCGCATCAGGTCCCTTTCTAGTGGCACCGAGCTTGGCTGCCTGGACGCTGCCAGGGGCTGAGTTCTGGTTGTCCTCCATGCTGTAATCCATGATTGCTGAAGTTGGTAGAATGGGAGGCAAGAAAGCAAGGGCTTTTGGGGTATCGCGGACCAAAGAGTCGAAGCAAAGGCGATGAGGTCTGAAGAGACGGATGAAAAACAGCAAAATGGATGCAGCAGGTAGATGGGGATGCTGGTCCAGAAAAAAGAGATGAAGTCGTGCTGTGTTTGTGGACAAGCAGGAGAAGACAACGCGCAGATGATCAAGGGGCGAAAGATGAGAAAGCTTGCGGCGGCGTCAAGAATAACAGAAAGGCATCGATTCGTAGGGTAAGAGGGTTTTCCAGGATTGGAGAATTGGAGGAGCTGGTACCTGGGCGACGCGCCCACTATGAGTGACGCTTTCGGGTTAGCGCTGTCGCTGCCGTACAACGGGCGAGCAACGGTCGTCGCCAGGTACGTACCACTAACACGCCGTGAGCTGAGGTTGCAACGTTCAACATCAACTATCTCAGCTGCAGTCATAAGATTTTCTGATAAATTCCGCTGTATTATGCAGCTAAAAGGCTGTTGTGCCACGTACCTATTACAGCCTTTTCTCTTAATAAATGATATGTAGGGTGTTGCTGCTACCTTTAACCTCATTTAATTGCAGGCTTCAAAACGTGAACTTGGGTGACGACATCCCACATCCAATCAGAAGCACTGCTCTGGACCATTGGGTACGTACTTTACTATGGATGGTGAAGTTGATATTGTATACCTACCTAGGTAGGTAGGTAGGTAGGTACTGTAGCCGGTCCTACAATACCCAATCTTCTTCTTTTGGCAATCCAAGTTGCAATTTCCTCAACTTGCTCGAATCGACGCAACGCCTTAATACTCATTCCACCCCTTAAAAGACCAGTTCCAGACTTGGCTGTATCGTCATCATCGAAAAGCTGCTATTCCAAGAAAACCCGATTTATCCTTGTTGAACCTCGATGTCTAAAGCTTCAATCACTAGCTATGCAGGATCAATCCAACTTCATGGTTGACATTGTCTGTTCAAAGCTAGCCTGAAGCTCTCCAAAATCTGGTTTGTAAGTGAACAATCAGCAGAGCATTCATGCAGAACCATCACGTTTATCATGAGGGAATCCAGTGTTCTTCCCCACCAGGTGGAATCTCAGATTGATTATCACAACCTGGTATTCAAACTCACCAGTCGAAGAAAGTGTTGTGGCACAATTCCACTCCCAGACCAAAGCCTGGCTTACCAGCAAAGTGAGATTTTCACTCCATCAGCTCAAAGCTGCAGCTGCCCTCTCCAGCTTCTCCTTCCAAAAAGACCCTTTGTTCTCAAAGCTGAGGGCCTGAGGCTGGCGACCACAAACTTGAAGAGGCACCTTCCTACTCACAGAGGCTCCTGCCTTCTATTCCTCCCATCTGCCACCCTCGACTCAAATCTTACTCTCCTTTTCATCTGACCTTCGCTTCACCTCGACCGTCTCATCCTCAACTCTCTCCCAGCACTATTATTGACCTCGCCACTCTTCGCTGGTTTTCTTCTTTTTCGAACAAAACTCTCGTTGCACACGAACTCGAAGTTTGTTTTGCTGACTTTTGTAACACGATCCGACAGCAACTCATTCAATCCCACCGATGGCTCTTAACAACAGATGCTGCCCCTGGGGTGGTTGTGCTCACTCGAAGAGAGCGCTTGAGCTGGAGTACGCTTATCGCATCACTCACGCCGTAGTTCAAGGTGGCTAACGGTTTTCAGGAATTCGGTTATCATGCTCGAAGGGGACAAGGCCAGCGTTCCTCTCGAGATAACCTCAGCGTCTTCGCCGCCCTCAGAATGTTCCTCTACTCAACCGAATTTCTCGCAAAATTCACATGTGGACCTCACACGCTCTTCCACTCCCAGTGTGCCGTCATTAATTACCTCATCGGAGTCAAGAAAGATTTCGACAAGCTGCTCAGTCCACCGAAAGTGGTGGTACAAATGGAACGTCATACGCAGTGGCAAACTCCAATGTTACAGGTGCAAGAAGACGCTTAAGGACTTTGTCTTACAATGCCACATCTGCAGGACCCAAGTTTGCGTTGCGTGTAGACAGGAAACGAACAGGTGGGTTAGCCATCGGCTTGTAGTCAACGTGAATGATCTAACCTTCACTTTCGCAGAATTCCCGCCAACTATGAGCGTCGCTGGGATGCTTATCACTAGCATAATTACTCGCCTGCAACGAGGCAGGTTGTATATGTCAGGCGTATCTTCTTGGGACAAAGGGGCGGAGGAGTAGACCTGTTTTTTGGGAGGCAAAACACTTCAAAAAGGCTGGTTCTAATAATTGAATGGAGAGACTTTAGGCCGTCTTGGAGTGATGGAAAGACAACCTCGAAGAGCAACATTGGAAGGAAGAAGAAAATTAATCAAGAAAAACCCTTTCTGAAAATTGAAGAAAAGTGCCGGGCCCGATAACATTATCTGCTTTGGTGATGTAGGCATCTTGGCTGCGGGCTGGCTGTTGTAAAAGCAGCGAGTGCTCGGGTGGCAGACCCCTGTAGGGATGGACGGGGAGGCTGTTGGCCGGCGCTCCAGCAACCACGATAAGGGTCTTATCGGCCAATGGGCACGCGTCGGTTGTGGTGGCGCTGAAACGAGCCCTTCAATTGAGAACCCAAAACACGCCAAAAGCTCTTTACGCGGTTCAAGACGCGTCTGGTTCTTGGAGGATGGAACCGCGGGGAGCGGCGTCAAAGACAGACAATCAAACATGGTCAGTTCGTTCGATCTAGACCCTGGCATTCTTTGTGCCCAGAATTGCCTGCCTTCCTTAGTGTGCTGCGTTATCCAAATTGTTGCCTGCCTTCCGTTTGCCAAAAAAGAGTCATTGCATTGTGAACCAAGACCCCTGCTGCCTGTCTCATTTCCCCGTCCAGATCGGCTTCGATCATGGACCAGCCAACCGCATTCTTTTCCATTGGAATCATTTGGACACCCTTCGGACGTGGCATACCTCATCTAACAAAATGCAACAGTCTCAGCTTGATCCCTTGCCCACCGACCTGCCCTTCCGGATCATTTCCAAGACCATTGGCCGGGGAGCATACGCATCGTGGGATACCCCTCTTTCGCGAATCGCAAGTTATGGATCATCCACTGACACCAACAACACAGGATCAAGAAGGCCATTCCGCAGGACGCAACAACACCAATTTTCGCCGTCAAATTCATCCACAAGGGCTATGCCACTAAACATGGCCGTGTCTCGTCCAAGCAGCTGTTGATGGAGGTGTCGCTGCACTCCCACGTCGGCCAGCACCCAAACATCATCGAGTGGTTCGCATCAGGCGAGGACCCCAATTGGAGATGGATTGCCATGGAGTTCGCCGACGGTGGCGACCTGTTCGACAAAATCGAGGCCGATGTAGGTGTCAATGAGAACATTGCACACGTCTACTTCCTCCAGCTCATCAGCGGCGTAAGCTTCATTCACTCCAAGGGTGTGGCGCATCGCGATCTGAAGCCCGAGAACATCCTGCTTTCTGAAGCGGGAAACCTAAAGCTCGCAGACTTTGGCATGGCCACTATGTTCGAGTACAAAGGCCAGCGCAAGACGAGCTCGACTCTCTGCGGCAGTCCCCCATATATCGCACCTGAGATTCTCGCCTGCACCAAGTCGGACAAGGCCGCCACCTCCAGTGCCAAATACTCACCCGACCTGGTCGATATCTGGTCATGCGGTGTCATTCTTTTTGTATTGCTCGTCGGCAACACGCCTTGGGACGAACCGTCGAACAGCAGCTGGGAATACCAAGAATACGTCCGCTCAAACGGCCGCAGTACTGATGCACTCTGGGGCAGAATACCACCCAACGCCCTTTCATTACTCCGTGGCATGATGAACATCAACCCAAAGAAGCGCTTCACCTTTGCGCAAGTTCGCCAACACCCATGGTACACCCGTGTCAACCCGCACCTGACCTCCGAAGGCAAGGTTTCCGACCCCATCAAGCTGGCCACCAAGATGCTCGAGGGCTTGCGCATCGACTTCAGCCAACAGCCGACGGCATCGCAAGGAACCTCGTCGAATGCCGACCCCATGGACCTCGGCTCCTCTCCCGCCGTGGGCAAGGTCTCCTTCACCCAGCCCGAAACCCCTATCAACGACGTCGCGTGGGACTGGGAGCGGCCCGCCCTCAAGGCTATGAACCCCATCGCCGTGTCCTCCACACAGCCCATATCGCGCAGCGAATCCGGCGTCGCGAACCGTCGATTGTTCCTTGAGTCTCTCGAGCAGGAGCCGTCCATGAGCCAGTTCTCGCAGACGCCGGGCGTCCCGCTAACTCTTACCCAAGCGGCGCGTCGGTTCAAGGATATTGTACCTTTCGAGTCGCTTACGCGCTTCTTTTCGCATGTGCCGCCGACGCTCATCGTACAGATGCTCACCGACGCACTGCATCAGCTTAACGTGCCACTACCGGCTACCAACCCTAACCTGTACAGCGATCACATCGCCACGCTGAGGGTCAAGACGCTCGATGAGAGGAGGCAATCGTTGCATGGCGAGATTCACATCGATAAGCACCGACTGCCAGAGGAGCAAGAGCTGTTGGATATCCGGTTCGTCAAGATCAAGGGTGATCCGCTTGAGTGGAGACGTTTCTTCAAGAAGATCGTCGTGCTTTGCAAAGATGGAGTGTATACGCCGGACGCATAAATTGGGGATTGGCTGAGTCGGCAGAGGGACGACGGATGCTGATGAGACTCATGTGAAAAAACGTGTTAATGTATGGATAGGACTGTGATGATGATATGCAAAAGTAATTGTTGCGCCAACACCATAACCCGCGGAGCGGCAGAATAAGCACTGCAGAAGGCGGTCACGTACGATTGGCTACGTAATCGTATTTGCAATTCATGGTTCAACACCACTGCCCACGCAGTTATTGCTTATTAGTTAGATATCTTGGACTTCAGGCTTATTTATATAATCTGTATTCTCGAGCCTAACGCGCGTATATTATATACACTCTATATAAAACTAATACTAATTAGTAGTTAACCTTGCTATTATACTACTTTAAATACTATAGATTAGTAAGGTTATTACTTAAAGAGATAAATACTTATTATAGTAATAAATCTTATAATTTACTGCTAGGCACCTCTTTTGTTGGGCGCGGCGGGACAGAAACCCAGCCAAGTCTCGCGTTCTATAGGTCAGCTTAACGGAACCCAAGGCAGGACAGAAGCTAGGCTTAAACCGTCGTGGCGAGCCGGGGAGCAGCTTCTGATGCGAGAGAGTGTTCGCTTAGAGAACTACATGCCACGTTGCTTATACCTCACTGGAATGTTCCGGAGTCAGTCTACTGTTGCTCAGCGTCGCAAAGACTAACAAGACCGAAGTATCTGATGTCCTTGATGTGACTAAAAATCTCCCTGTAACTCTATGTGATGTGGCTGGCTGATGTCTCAACACGCTCCACGTTTTCCCCAATCTGGCTCGGCAGGCGGTCCAACTGATCGATGTTAACGTGTGCAATACAATACTTTAATATTTGTAAGAGTGGTACTTCGTTAGAAGACTGTCTCAGTTTAGTGCCTACTCAATTCTGTAGAAGTATTATTGTGTCTTAAAAATGATGAGGCGATTCAGGTAGAGGGGGTTGCGAATAAACAAGGATCGTATTGTACTGTGAACTTCAAAGCCTGTGTATATAGGAATGCTTCATCGCAGCGAGATTTCTGTCAAGCCTTGTCTCAACTGTTACCTGCGAGGAAGCCTCGTTGTCATACTCGTACTCGAAGGTCTGGAGAACACTGAGCTACGGTATACCATCTGAACTCCTCAACTTGTTCAGCCGAGAATGTGGGAGACTTTTCCGGCGGCTGCGACGATGATAAAATTTCATGTCTAAGGAGCAAACAAGAGTACAACGTAGAACTAGTCGAATGCCTCAGCAGACCGGCAGAAAGTATAGATTCCCAGGTCAGGGAACTTCGCCCTAGAAAACAGCAAACAGACGTATGTTGCGGCTCACGCCGAGAAAGCCGCATCGATATTCTGCCAAATTAGCTACGGCATGGTTTCGGCGACTGCATTGCAGTATCCCCTCGACCACCAGATTACGTTTGGTGATAACTTGTCGTTAGCAGACCCGCCGAGACACCTGCTGAATATGACGGACCGAGATCTCGCATACATCTTGTCCTCTAGTCTTACTGCCGCCTCCAGCACTCTTGTGATCACATCGGAAATACCTGATTACTCCTTCGTGGCGGAACCGACTTATTCGTTCTTCCAGCTGTTAACCACCAGCCGCAAGTGGACGGTGACCGGGGATCGAGACGCTCTTCTACAGCCCTCACTGCTCCGCAATCGCAGCTGTCGGCCGGCACCTTCAGGTAGTGCGCGCACTCGCCAAAGTCCCAAGTCCACTGGCAGCCCTTCTGCAGGTTGAACGACATCAAGATCTCGAGCCCCAGCTCGCCGGCCTTGACGGGAAGTTCCATACTGTCACGGTACGAGAACTTGTCGCGGATCACGTCCCCCGTTCCGCCCAGCCGATTGCAGAATGACTTGATCGCGTTGTCGATGCGCACGTGCTCCGTCCCGCGGCCAGCGTTGTTACTTGTAGCACCGCACTTTGTTCTCCATCGGATTGCCCTCCTTGAGAGGCGACGGCTCGGGGACTGCCTGGGTCTGCTGGGTCGGCGTCGGCGTCTTCGGGGTTGCCTCCCTCGTCGTACTTGTCGCTGTCGGGCAGGTGATCTTGGCGTCAGGCCCCCACTCGTCGTACGGGTCGTCCGGGTCAAAGTCCGGATCCATTGTACCAGTATAGCCGAGCGGGCTGTTGTCGCAGAGATACGCATAGTCTGGGAATGCGCACTCCTTTACGAACGGCTTGTAGTCGGCGCCTTCGTAGACCTGCAAGGCGCGCTTCGGCCAACTGCCTTGACAGGGCGGCGGCGCGTTGGGGCCGATGGATGCGGGGAGTGTCGGGAAGGGCACGCCGGGTGTCGTGGCGGATACGGCGCCGTTCGGGCTCGTGTATGTAATGGCGGGCCAGCCCGGGACCGTGGCGGGGGCAGGCCAATGTTCCGTGAAAGCACCGTCCTGGCGTCTCCTTCTCCGGTCCCAGCACTGTGTAAGAGATTGTGGGTCTTTGGCGGTTCCCGTGAGAATTTACGAGTAGATATAGTCTCCTATAGCTAAGACTCCGCAGTTATTGCTTATTAGTTAGACATCTTCAACTTCAGGCTTATTTACGCAATATATGTATTCGAGCCCAACGCGCCCGTATCACACGCACCCCGTGTGAAAGTGAAACCAACAGTAATTTCTTCAAGACTGCCTTAGAGGTGTCTCGGGAATCTGTTGGTGAGATGTCGACGAGGATCTCGTTGGAGAGGGAGGAAAAGCAGATCAATTCCCGTCATGAGATACGACGAAAACCAGAACCAGAACCTATTTCCAACATAGACCTACGATCACTCCATGGCTGTAATTTATGAGGCTACACGAGCCTAGTGAGCTCGCGTATATATAATTACTCAGCTTCGGTAACACGAGTGCTAATGTGCCATCGATATGCCTGGTTTCTTGATGTCTTCAGAGTCTAGAATAGATTTTAAACTTCAATAAATGGCAATAATTCTAATGCTTTGGGTGGCCCTGTGATCGACCGGCCGTGCCCGAAGCTCTACTAACTCACAGTTTACGCTCTACCCAATCTTCATAGCCACGCCCTGAAATGTTGAGTTTGTAGCCACGGCGTTTCTGTACTGCCACTCGCAGAAGTTGGCGGAAAGCCGCAAAGGGTCTTTGCACCAAAGCCTTTGAATCCACAATCTTCGGTTTCAGTCGAAAGTGATCCTGGTCGGGCAATGTGTTGTCCGTATCTGAACCGGATATTGGTGATATGAATGTTGCCGTGGCCCGTCTTTTCCTCCAAAATCGCCCTTCAGGTATCACAAGTTGAATTGCGCTACCGGTCATGTAGCTTTTCAGTGGAAGCAAGTCCTCCAGGCGACCTCGTCGCAGTGCGACCGAGTACGCTGTCACCTCTCTGTCGTGGCTCTCGAGGTCGACACAGGCTTCATTCGAAGTCATGGAAGAGACAACCCTCCTCAAGAAGGGGTGCCATTGCCTGAATTCCTGCAGTATGAGGGCATTCACGCCAATGAAAAGCTTTCCATGCCCTGTGAGGCCCTCGGTGTTGAGCCTGTTCCGCCTACATTGAGAACACCTGCACTGGAAAATGTCAAGGTAAGCATGCAACATTTCGTGGATCATAGTAACTATGCTTTCCAGAAATGTTTGGTGTCTCGAGAACCAATCCTTGTATATAAAAGGGTAAATCTTGATCGTGCGGTGAGGAAATCCTAATCTTTCGGACGGCCCAGCTTGTCCCAGGAGGCGTGGTTCATCTGCAGGTCTGTCTCGAAGAACTCCGTATCCGGTTTGCATTTCGACTAGAGGATGTTGGTATCTGCTCCAGTGCCTAGTCAGAACGCCGAAGAAGAAGTATTCGTCTAGGTGCTTCATCATGTCCTGCATGCAACTCTCAAGAAAGGCCGTCTCTGTTTCGATGGAAGACGAGGCAGTCCATTGTCTGGAATACCCTCTCTCAAAGGTCTTGACCCAGTGTCGGTCCCAGACCCAGGCGCGATCTCTAGCCTCGAGATATCGTGCGACAAAAGCTTCACGAGCTGCGATTTGGTGAGCTTGCCGTTCCCCCAAGAGAAAGCCTCGACACGTAACTTCCTGCAAATCTACAGGGTCATAGGATGCCGGTATTAATTCCAAGAAGGGTCCGACGTCTTCACCTTGGTGATTCTCGCTTCGGCCCCAATTATCCGACGGCGTGGGCGGCTTGAAATGTGCGTAGGTGTCAGCGATGTCGGTAAAATCATCATCTGAGCTTTCGTTGTTCTTTTCCATAGATAAGGGTAACCTCCGAAGAAGCGACAGTTGACGATTCATTATTTTGTTTGGCACTGTACCTATTTCAGCCGTTGGCGTTAGTCTTGCTGAGAGTATGCAACGACAAAACGGGAGTCAGGAAACTTGACTTTATCGAGCGTTGATGGAGATGATGTTATGTGGTGTGGCGACGGTTTCTGTCTGAAATCATTCAGGAACTTGAGTATCCAACAAAGACTGAGACATATCTAGTTGATGGCGTATCTCCAGTAAACTCATCTCCATACCCACCGCGTCTGTTTTGCGCACCTGGTAATCCCACACCTGCCGACCATGGCCAAGCGGAAGTCAAACCTTTGACCAACCGGGAGCCTATCTCATTGCCACAAGGGTTTTCGTAATTTTTCGAGGATGGAGAACGATCTAGAGATCGCATCGTTATTGTCAGATCGTAACTTGGGTCACCAGTCTGCCTCGAGACTGACCCTAAAGACCCAAGTCCACATGGTTATAACTTTCTGAATAGACTAGCCTCTGGAACTTCATGAGGCTAACAGTCACAATGAGAGGCCGTGTAATATATCGAATAAGACAATGACAGGCCTATAGTCCGGGCGAAAAGTATTCGAAGGTGGAAACTGCTGCCTCTTTGTCCTGAACCTTTAAACAAGACCTGACGGCCATGCGTCAAAGCCTGAGGGTCTCAGATATTCTCGAGATATTCAGGCTTTGTTCTTCTGGCGCGGAAGAACGAGCCAAAGATGAGTCCGACAATGTCTGATCAGGATAGGACTTGGATAGGACTTGGATATAATAGGCATCCGTCACCACGTTGTTTCCGACTTCATCAGCATGGCCGCTTGAGATCAAAAACCGGCAGTGCAATCAACATGACGCCTCCTATCCAAGAAATCGGTGCGAACGATGAGCCCAACAGCCAAGGAAGCAGCTACAGAAAGGTCCAAAAATGCCAGCATCCCCGATTTCCCAAGTTTGTGACCGACTCAGGAGAAGATCGACCTCGACCATTCCTCCTTCTGGCCGACAGAGCTTACGGTGCGACTCCTCTCTTGAATCTGACACGGGATTATTTCTACCAGGGTCTTTCGCACGCCCATCAGATCTCGGCTCGTGATGCGTTCGTCGAACGGTATCTGACAACGGAACCGCGGGCTAAAGCATGGGAATCTCGGGTTTCTAATGGTCAAGCGTCGCAGAATACCGAAGCAGACGCAATTGTTCTCGACGACACTCTCCAAATCTTGATGGAGAATCTCGACGTCTGTTTCTTCTTTGGCACATTGACGCGAAGCCATGCTGGAAACGAGCTGCCCTTGGTCACCCTGCAGACCCAGTTTCTCGCCTTAAGAGGACAAGAAGCAATCTTCTTGGGCTTCGCAAGCCTCTTGACTCCTTCTCCGGACGACAGGTTTGTCCAGATTGAGATATTCCACTCGATATCTCAGACAGAAGGGACGCCGCGTGCTGTGACGTGGTCAACTATTGTCTCAACCCTCATTCATGAGATGGTACATGCTTACTTCTTTCTGTTCTTGTGCACAGGTGAGCAATGTATGCGGAACTGGCCGAATACCGTGGGTGTTCCGGCCAGCGGACACGGCCCGACCTTTCTGAAGCTTACAGCTCTGATTATCAAAGAAGTGCGCTCATGGCATCCTGCCTTGGGAGACATGGATTCAGACGCTAGTCTGCCCGGCGGTTGCATCGACAAGTTCGCTTACGATTATGAAGAAGAAGAATACGAGAAAGCGAAGGAGAGCCGCGGGCTCGACTGGTACCTTCCCCGAAGACGTGACAACCCCCACAATTTGACTCGTTTCGTGAAAGGACCTGTCGGCGGCGAAATGAAATTCGATGTGGTTTGTCGTGAGGCGGGCTCGGAAATTCCCCCAGCTGACTCCTGGAAAGAAAATTATGCCCGTTTGGATGATACAGAGACAGACGTTTGAAGGAATGACTCAAGGTACGGGTGGTTTGAGGCCTTGGAAGTTGGAGCTGATTGTTGGCTTACGATTCTCCTTGAAGAGCCGGGGTCCTTCTCAACTTTATTTCTTGTTTTCTTTTCTCTGTACGCGTTCTTCATCACTGACCTCCGATCCATTTGACCCTGCTAAGATGAAGTGAAGCAAATACGATGGAACTTGACAGAAACTGGTTTTAGTTCACTTTCGAGATCGACAGAACCAAGTCCGTCGAGGCTGCCAGATGGTACGTCGACGATATCATCTACTGGCAAATCCTGTCTACCGATCTGCCCGCCGACGTTTGGGCCCAGACAGCGCACAGCGATGTCTTCATTCTACTGAACCCGGCCATGAGAGGGAGGATCCTTCCCTGATGGCAGCTACGGTGCCAAGACGCCCCTTGACTCGACTGTCTCCGGTGGTGTCTACCAGATCGACTACGTCGCTGTCTACAATAAATAGAGCGGTGGCGTTCTCAATTCCTCACCGCAATGTCCTGTTTCTGGAGAGCAGTTTCCATTCCGGGCGGTCATGAAGTGGGTTATTGTATGTATATTGCCGCATATTACATAGTAGTAATTATGGACTGGTGTAATGACCCAAAGCGTGGTCTCCAAACCCAGAAAAGTATCCGTGAACTCAATTGTCCGTAAAGATAGCCGACCAAATAATGCTCGATTGCGCCTGCTTAAATGCATGACATCATGACTCATAAAATTCTACCCAACGCGGTCATACTGGAGGTAAGGAAGAAGAAGTGCTCTGCTCGCTGTGGTCCTGTTCAGTTTCGACCACGAAGTTCCCGAGATGTTTGGACTTTTCGCAAGGCGAGTTTGGCTGACTGAAGTCCTTGCCAGCGGGAGACTGAGGGCAACTGTTTGGAGCCGTTCCGTAGCCGCGACTGTTTCGATTATTCGACGAAACAGCAGAGCGAGTGACCATGACCAAGCCCATGCGGGCTGCGAGAGCCTTCAGGGGTGGCAAGCAGAGACAGACCATCGCAGCTGTCAATTCGCCCATCGACCACAATGCAGGTGTTACATTCCAGTATGTGAAATCGGCCTCGATGTTGAGGAATTGAAGGCGGAAAACCGAGATGGCGACAATGCTAGGGTTAAGGGGTTTTGTTAGTGGATTTACACACAAGACGGATAAAATCACTTACAAAAAACCAAGACTGAAGATGCCAAGCAGGTACCACTTCTGAGATTTGGGAAGCTGCAATTTGAAGATGGCCGGCAGCGGCAGCAAGAAAATGATGATATCGGTAGCAATACTGAATGCCCCGAAAACGTAGTAGAGGACCTGTTGAGAAACGCATTTCGCAGGTATGGAGTGGTCCCAGAACCCTTGGATAGGAACGCAAAAGAAGAGCGACATCACCACGACGGAAACACCCCATATAGCTACAAGGATCATTCCCGCAATGTAGATCTTTCGCATCTTGGTCGTCGACAGCACGCGATAATACTGTAGCAAAAATGCCATTTTGAAAGACAGGTGGCCGAGTCCGTAAAAGACAACGGAGACCCAGAAACACTAGAGGAACGGTTAGCGCTTCCCACTAATACCAAGAACGAGTTTCCAGAAGATCCTTGCCTTGGTGAATTCCATATACTCCTCCGTCGATACGGTTTGCATATGTTTTCCGAGCCCGTAACGTGTCACTATTGCCGGTCAATGGAATGGAACGAGAAGTGGGAGTCGGGGCAACATACTGACCGCGATAGCGATACCGCAACCTAATACGGAGATCTACCTAGTGTAAGTTAACGAACATGTGACTAAGGGGGGAAACATACTTACGAGTGAAAAGGCAGCAGCCCAGTCGTCCAATCCGGTCTGTTTGACGATGTGTATGCGAGTCCAAAGACGGAGCGCAAGGATAGAAGTCGAAATGACGAAGCACATGGTCACCACGCCAATCACCGTGGCTGACCTGTCTTCCTCCATCTGTTCTGGAGTGAGCTTTGGTAGATCCATTTTGAAGAGGTAAAACTGATTCCTGCGTTATGTCCCCCCGCGCGGTTGTCGAAAAGCCCTTCCAAGCGAGACCTCCGAGGGGGAGGGGAGAGGGCATATTGGGGCAACATCAATTTTATAAACAGCTCTTGGCGGAGCATCTCACTTTCTTTAGCGGCGAGGGCGCGTAGGGTGAAGACAAGCGCATTCTTTGGCATGCCTAGGCTGGCTCAGTGACTCAGGATTGTCGACGGATGCAGCGTAGGGCGCCCAGCAGCAAAGAAGCATGGCGTAGATCTTTCGGCGATCAGGAATACGAAGAAGCTCGGATCGAGCAGGCCGATTCCGCCGCATTTAGGTGACTAGTGGGCTTCTCCGGTGGTCTATTTCTGCGGAGTTGACCGGTTCTGGGTCAATTCCATTCCAGCCAATCCCGGCAGATTGGAGGGAAAGCTTAGGTGGCGTTGTTCTAGCTTGCGGGACAACCGGATACCGTTTTCACAGATCAGCCCATCGGACAGAAGATGGCAGAGGTGTAATTCCACCACAATATCGATGAGGGCTCGCAGGCTTGGCCCCAAGATAGAAAGAATTCCGCGAGAACGAAGCGCC
The DNA here is from genome assembly GCA_036785495.1 of Colletotrichum neosansevieriae. Taxonomy (NCBI): domain Eukaryota; kingdom Fungi; phylum Ascomycota; class Sordariomycetes; order Glomerellales; family Glomerellaceae; genus Colletotrichum; species Colletotrichum neosansevieriae. The sequence continues at coordinate 48,261 of JAVHLV010000171.1, read as the reverse complement.
GTTCTTTAGTGATAAGCCAAGATGTTCAAGACTCTGGGGTATCTCGTATGGATTTACTCTAACGACAGGTACCTGCGCCCTGAAAGGGCGAATTGCCGAGAGACGGTATGATTAATTTTGATATACTACACGTGGTTTCGCCCCTCGTCTCGCCGCATCAAGCTACTGATGGCACTTTGATCAACAACCCAACTAAAACTTGACTTGGCGACAGTTGAGAGCAGCCTTCGATTTCGACAACCCCGGTGCTGAGGAGAGGAGAAGAGGGAGCCTCTTGGTGCTGGATGACTAAAATTCTTTGACGTCTGGGACATGCCGAGACAACCATCCAGCTTAGGGTAGCTTCGCCGAGCCCAGCGAGGTGACGACGCTATGTCAGCTGCGTCATCTTCCGCCAGCGCGAATTGAGTCCGCGATGCCCTCATTCATCCAGTGGTCATGGCGGATGAAAACACTTGGGTTCATAAGTCGTCGGCTTCATGCATAGTAGTATTAAGCCTCCGAGTGTAACGTGCAGGGTTGCTGCGGCTTGCACGTGCTTCCTCCTGACGGCGCGTCTGACAGCCAAGATATGCAAGAGATCTCATCAGGCACTCTACCCCACAATTCAATTGTCTCCTTGGCTCTGTGCCCATGCCATGCTTGCTTCTTCCCGAGACGACAAACAACTACTATTGGTGGGCAAAGCTGAAGAGTTGCGGAATGACGTTCTCTCTGCAACTTTACGGCCATAGGCCCGGATACAGGAGGAGCCGGCGTGCAACTAAACGGGCTCACGGAGATCGCGGTCTATCCCGGGTAACAGGCTCAAACATGCCTGCTAGCTTGATTTCGAAGCATCGCCTTCGAAAGAAGACAGCCTGAGTTCCCCTTGGCCCTTCATAACAGTTTCAAGACGTAATTTCGAATTCGGGATGCTGAAAACCAGCCTGGCTCTGTCGGTACAACTGGAGCAAATTAGACTATGTCTAAACCTGACACATATGATGATCGTTCACCCACAAGAGTTGTCTAGATACATAAAGCAAAGTTGTGGAGTCTTTTGGTTCGTCTTGGATCGTTTCGAAGTCAAACAAAATACCAACGCGAGTTAAAGAAAGAGGTCTCAAAAGGTAACACGGCATAAGCCGCACAATTTCGCCAAATGGTGGGACGCATAGCCAGAAGTGACATCAAGAATGATTGTCAATCGAGATGACGACCATCCGTAGCAAGGCTCCACGGCCGTAATGAGCGCAGTTCCGAAAGTGCGGTTATCCTGGGGAATCTGTCACCAGTCCTGATGACGACTGTGTGGTCCCAGCCATCTCTCTCTGACATCTGTTGGCGATAGCCCCCAACAGGAGCTTGTTCTTGTTTGTCTGTCTTACCACCTGGGCACAGTGTGATAGGCCATTCCAGACTCTCGGGTTCGCGACCGACGTTTTTGTGTTCTAGATTGGGGTGAGGAGTTGGTAAACGGCACTTGACCCCTGGTAAAAAGGGGCAACGAGAGCAAGGGTCCCCTTCAGGTTGCCCTAATTGGGTGGACACAGACCCAGCAAACCTGCCTGATGCAACGCTCTCTTTTGGGCTGCCGAAGAAAACCCCCCCCCCCCCCCTCCCCCTTCGATGTGGAAGAACAATAGGAAGAGAACAATATGTAGGAGGCCGCTCCTCTTACCCATCCGGGCGCAGTCTCTGCAGCAACTTGGCTTGATGCAATCCCACCACCAGGCCCAGAACCTCGGTGTCAGATCTGATGCCCTCGGCAGACGGACTTATTGGCCAACGAGATCGTAAAATGGGAAAAGACGGGTCGACGCCGGTGAACCCACCCAGCTTCTTCTTTTCCAGTGCCCAAAATTTCTTTCGGAAATTCCTCGATGCCACGTGGGAATCTCGTCTTACGGTTTCAGTGAGCACGGCTAGTGTCGTCATCGACCGCATGGTCTCGCCTGTCATAGGAGATTATCAATCGAAAGGATTACGTTAAGTCAAGTTCAATTATCTGGGTAAGAAGGCGAAGAAAAGAAAGCTTTTGGGTATCCTCATCCGTTACAACGCTAAAAACCGCCCTTACGTGGAACCCTCCCGTATTCGAAATAAACCCGATCCCCCTGAGGATGCGAGGAAGGCAAACGCACGCAACCAGGCCTTTGAGGCCGTCTTTGCGCCACCAACCGTCTTCTATCGGCGTAAGACATTACAAAATCATTAATGAGTAGATCTGCTTGAAGAGGTTGCCCGGCTGCTCGTGGCATGCTCCTGTAGGATCTTAGCCTCTTCCAACGCCTCTCTCTTGGCGAATTCGTCGAGCAATTTAGCTGCGGACTCAAGGGGCAGATCAGCAATCATGGCGGAAAGTTTCTACGAAGCGAGTTAGCATGAGATAAAATTCATGATATGCAAGAAGCAAGGGAGCGACAGGTGGTGGGAGCAAACATACCGCGGGGAAAACCAAAGAGCGCTGGTACTTGAACTCCTCCAACATGCGATTGAGACGAAGCACCTGTTTCCACGGTACGATGATGTCGCCGATAAGGAAGGTCGGGAACCGGGCCATGGCAAGCTCCTCGAGAATCCATTGACGTTGGAAATAGGGGCGCGTCATGAAGTCTGTGCCACCCACCCATCGCGGCATGAGGAATGGGATCTCGCCATTGGGTCCGTCCTCCCAGATGTGAGCAATTCTCTTTGCCCACTCGTGCGTCGGTGCATAATCCTGCGGGTTCTTCTCCCGATCACCCGGGTCGCCCCAGTGCGGTGGCATTTGGTCCTCGATTTGGGCAAACGCTTCCATTCCTGCGTCTGTGTGCTCCGTCTTCTCGCCCAGCCAGCCGACGACCAGCTCGGCCGCCCTGTAGATGGTCCGCATGTCGCTATGCTGTCTCGACTTCTCCCACTCGTCGCGCGGGTTGACGCAGAGGAAGTCGCACCACACCCGGAGTGTCTGCCCGTCGCCTGAGGAACGGTTCGAGGTGCTCAGGCCGAGCAGCTGTCTGAGCCAGCGTGGGCCGGCATGAGGCTTCCTGACGGGCACGCGCTGGAACCGTTGTGAGATGGCCGGGTAGAAGACGGCGCGGATGTTCTTCAAGGCCATGGACAGGTGGGCGGTGATGGTGAGGGGCGCACCGTTGACGAAAATCTTGTCCGTCTCCGACGAGTCGCCGTAGAGGGCGGACAGGGCGATAAACTCCAAGTCATCGTTCAGGCGGACGGTGACGAGGCGGCACTCGATCGGGGCGCTGAGGTCGCGTGCTGACTGTATCTCAATCACGCGTATCTCGCGCCTCGACGAGTCCAAACGTCTGTATGCGATACTCATGGTGACGGCACTGTCTGTACTCGGTCCGGGAGAGTGGCGTTCCAGATGCGGTGCGATTGAAGCAGACAAACACACGAGAGAGAGAGAGTTCCTTTCTGGAGGATTCTTCTTTTTCTCCGGCCCTCTCGAGTCTCCAGTACTGGGGTCTTCGTGTTACCGTAAAGTGGAAGCGTCCGACAGCGGTAGGGCGGCAAACGCAGACAACGCCAGGGGGGTATGCTTTCGAACGGGCTTGGAGACGTCGCACCAACAAGGAAACGGGGAATGTAGCAAACTTCTAGAAAGCTGGACGGGATGCCGGCGTTTATACCAAGAACGCGCGAAAGCGGATCCTAACGGCTCTGAACAGGGTATCTGGGGCCACCGCGCTTTCGGTTACTACCACCCCTCAGTTGAGCCTTTGAACGGCAGGGATCGAGGAAAATCTGTCGGTGATGGTTTGTCGCGAGCAGTGGCTGGCCCCCCCCCCCTTTCAACCGTTGCCGTGGGTTCATCGTGAGTCGTGGTCCTCCGGGCTGGTCCAGATGCCATGTCCTGGTTGCTCGCCATCAGACGCAAAAACTTTTGGACTGTGACCCGCGTAAAAGGACAAGGTCGACGATCAATACCACCTCTCATCCAGACTCCAGAGCATTGGTCATCCGTTCTGTCTGTGTGGCTTGTTTGCCTCGGCCCTGTGCTTCTGTGTTTGCTCCTGGCGGGCAGCCCGGCAGATCGACAATCAACCGCCAACTCAACTCAGTATCATGATGCCTTTTAGCGAGGTTCGCAATTTTGTCAGGCGGCCAAACTAGAAACTAATGGCGGCGGATGGACTCTGATGGTCTGCATTCGCACACCGCACCACCACCGTGGACACTGCGAAATGCGAAAGGGGATCATGTCATGTTTTGGCAAGTACTTCAGTAGCGTCGTAAAACCCCGGATGACCCCCACTTCCTTCGAACATGGAATAGCGTGGCACGATGGCAGAGCTGGTCCTCTAATTTCTCCTTTTTCATAGTGTGTCTCCACAGACTCCTGACTCGGCCAACGTGCTCCGTCGTTATGCCCGAAAGGGAGGACTGTTCGAGAGGGCGACAAGGGAACTTAGGGAAGGACAATCAATATATCTGCGTCATGCTTCGTAGAATTGCCGTCCAAGTCAAAAGACAGCCATCGGCGCCCGATAAGCACGTCTGCGATCTGGCTGGGGGAAAGTCAGGGGTATCATGACCCGTCGGTATTTTGCTCGCCAAGCGACTCGACGCAATATGCCTGTTCACCATGCCCTCGCTAGTGTAGAGTAAGTACGGACCCTGCTCCGCTCACACCACCTGCACACTGCAGACGGTGTTCATCTGTCATCCAAACCTCACTTCTCTTGGCCCCATACGCTGATGGACCCCTGCCCTGGTTGAGTCTGCAAACAGCAAACTCAGCATCACAGACCAAAGGCGCTTCAACTTCACTGTCGTGACCAGGAACCTAGATCATGAACAGTATGAGGCATCACGACGCAATTCCCACCAGTTGGGAACTCAGCCGAGAGAAAGCCGGGCGATGTGAGCAAACAATGCATTCTGGCGCCAGCTCGACCATGACAGTATGGCCATGACAGTATAGCCATGACAGTGTGTCGTCTGCTTTTCGAGGTCAAAATAAAACCCTACGACTGCCCATCACGACTACAGTCAATGGAAGCCAGACAGTGCTTACTCCGAATTGCATCTGGACTCACCGACTCTTCGTACCCAGCATCGTTCCATCAACCCAATTGTGTCTTTCTTTCCCATCTTACGGGGCCCAAACGTTGCACCAATGGTTGTCACACCCGACCTCACTAGCCTAGGGGTTCATGGTGCAGTATCAACTGCAGCGTCTTCTTGGCTCGCAATTCTCAACTCCTTGTGGGGATTCGTGGCTCCCAACAGCATTCCGCTCGACGAAGACCTGGCTAAAGATCCCGAGAGGTTGGCACATGCCGTCCGCCCCATGTGTTCCCGCATGCTGGAGCAGCTGAAGTATCCTGGGGCACCGGTACTCGAGGCAGAGGCCGTTGAAGCTCTGCTGGATTACATGTACAGAAGGGCTGTTGAAATGGGCGTTCCTCTTGACACGCCCATGTCCGCAAAGGGGTTCCGCTTGGGTTACGCTGAAGGGCTGGTAAGCAAGTCCCCGAACCCAGAATCAGTCTCATGCTTTGTGATGTAATTGTTGACTGGTCACACAGCTCGCTCATCCCCGCCACCCCACGGCAGTTCAGGGTTACGTTGGATTGTTCACCTGGCTTGTCGTCATGTACGACGACATTGTCGGCCAGAACGACCAGATGGTGGACGAGGCTGTGCTCTTCAACCAGCGCTTTTTCAAAGGCGAGCGCCAGAAGAATAACCTCCTGGAAGGCATTGCTGTTCTCCTCCGGGAGGCTCACGACCTCTTTGACCCTGTCATGGCCAACCTTCTCCAACTTTCCGTCCTCAAATTCTTGACTAGCAATCTCCTGGAGCGCCATGACGGTTTCCAGACGTTCGAGGTCACTCGAGCCGGCGAGAAGTTCCCCGACTTCTACAGAGACATGTCAGGCATGAACGTGGCGTATGCCGTGTTCTGCTACCCCAAGGAGCAGTATCCGGATGTTTCCCAATTCATCGAAGCGCTTCCGGACATGGCCAGGTTCATTGACATTTCGAATGACGTTCTTTCGTGAGTCCTGCTTAACCATGGGGTTGGTTCCTGTGACAACTCACTGACTCAAAATCCGTCAGATTTTACAAAGAGGAGCTCGGCGGCGACACGCGAAATTACATCCACAACCGCGCCCTGACCACCGGCAAGCCAGTGCTTCAAGTCGTTGAGGATGTGAACGTCGAGACAATAGAAGCTGCCAAGCGCGTCGAGGCCATTCTCAAGGGAAGGGGCGTGTACGAAGACTCGTGGAATGAGAGCGTCAGAGGCTACATGGCCATGCACACCACCAACGTACGGTACAAGTTGACGGATCTGGGCCTGGGCGAGGAGCATCCCCTTGCTCCTTTTGAGCACAGAATTGGTGAATTATTCGACCTTATGAAACTGGAGGTGCGATGAGCTGCCCACTATGACAACAACACACAAGATACCACAACTGCGATACTTGGGGAGCAACGGGATTTTTTTTTTTTTCTCTTTGGCGTTTGCTTTTGTATTTCCTGTACGAATGAGTATGTTCACCTCGAAACGATTTGCCTATTTCTTGCGCATGTACGTACACTCTGTTGTTGCCCAATTACAAGGGTTTCGACCTCCAGCTTGTATCAGGCGAGTTTGCTAGCCAAACTTGGCTTGCCTGTCAGTTATGCATGCATTCGCCGCCTTGGAAGGATTCGTTTCCTGGCAGTTGGGAATTATCATTGCGATCGGCAGCTGTTCCCCCCGAACCATTCGAGCTCCATATCCGGGTTCAGTCTAGTCGACGACAAGGGGCCTGGCCAGACATCCCGGGAATACGACCCAAACACTTCAGACCACACCTTCCTTGCCTTGCAAGACGGAAAAAAATTGGTGGTCACTTGAACATGCAAAAGAGATTCCCCGGTCGAAGGAGGGAGGTTTCTGAGACCAGCAGAACCCTTTTGAAACTGGCCCTTTGTGATGTCAGACTGGGTCTTGCCTACACTACTATGCAGTCCCCGTTTCCAACATCATCCAGCCTCATCAGTTCTCAGGTTTTAAGATGAAGCTGCCCCAGCACCCGGTAAAGTTTGCGGGTTGAGCCGCTGCACTCCTCTCCTTCTAGAATTTCTTTTTGCAAGGGCCAGGTGCCACTGTGGACAACTTGCCGCCCAACAATCTCAAATCAGTCAGTTTCTCAGGATGAGATTCGTCATGCGACAGCACTTCAGGTCGAAAACCTTGCAGAAGTCCATCTTGAGAAATGAGGGAAGCAGCTACTTTATCTCAAGGTAGTCAGTCAGTCCCCTCTCGACGAACTCCTCACAAGATTGCCGACTTCTCTTCCCAACACGGTAAGGACTTCGTCCTGACTAGAGGGCCGGCACGGTTTCTAACCGGCCGAGTGCCCATTCAGTCTCGGCTGTGATATTATACAGACCCGCAAACATCTAGAACAAATCGGGATCAACGCTTTCGGCACAATTTCGGTCCGGAAGCACCCAGAAGAATGAATGGGACTGTCCAGCTCCGGGGCGGGTTAGGTTCGAGTCAAGAAGTGGTGGCATTTGCGGCGGATGTAGCGCGTATAAAAGGATCGATGCCTGCAATGTTCGTGGATCCTATGGCTTGACTCGGTTTACCAGACACCTCATACTTAAGGCAAGTGTGATGGATGAGGAAGTAAGAAATAGATCGGCGTTGCGAAGGAATTCAGGTTTCGTGGCGGTCAGTTCCTGAACATTTAGGAAACGACTGCACCGAGGAAAATGGCAACAGTGGAAGCAGGTAGGTCTCGTGAGAAGGCTTGTTACTTGAGCATGACATACTAGATGGATCGCTCATCCCTCAGATCGGGATTTTAAAATTGAATCAATTGCTACATGTACATAGTATGTTTTTACAATCGGCTTGGCCAGGCGTCTTTACCGGCGGAACAAGCCCTTCAGTTGACCCCGTACACTTCGTCGCACCTCTTGGGCGCGATGAGGACAGCAGTCAAGTTCCTTCGTTGCAAACTCCTGCATAAGTTGCGGTGCCCATGATCGAATTTCTCTTGCTATGTCATGGATGATGTGGCCGACATGGAGTCCATGGACTGGGGGCGTCTCGAAACATGTCTTCGAACAACCCTTCAAGACGGAACAAATGCCCCCACGACACGAGAATAGGTCAAGGTAGCCATGGGCCATCTCGTGCATAAGAGAGACCATGATATCAGACATTTTCTGCCGCTCGGAGGAATCGATTTCGATGTGCACCAAAGAGGGGAAGCCCTCCAAGTCGTCGTTCTTCTCGATTGAAGAGAAGCTCCGAGAGCCTTCGCAACGAGCATTGCGATCTTCGATGTTGATTTTCAGGTGGTGCATGTCACATTGGGCTGAGTATTCCTCCACTTGCGTGAGCTGGCCGCTGAAGAAGAGCTGGTCGATCAGAACCGCAGCTTTGCAAATAGTCCGGTAATGCCGCGGGTTGTCATTTTCGTAGATGGTGTCGAGGCCCTCGATGATGGCGCATCCCAGCTCGTTTACCTTTTCGTCGAGCACTGGCTTTTTCCCTTCCTCCAAGAGGCCCGCCCGTTGCTTGACTGTGTGCACCAAGTTATGAGCAGTGTACGAGCTGGGTACAAGAGGTGGTCCGACAGCGCTAACAGTGTTTCGATGAAACAAGCAAGTTGGGAGTTTGTCCACCATCTCTGATTTCTGTCGGAACGTTTCGTGGGAGGGCATTTTGGCTGGAATGTGGTTTCGTTGTTGCATACTGGTTGGTCTTGGGATATCTCATCTGAGAGACCCATCACGCACCTTAAGTAGACATATTGATGCCGACTTCCAAAGTCATGGCTTGTTCAGAAATACGAGAATGATCTAAAATTGGCTTTGAATGAACTTGAGGGCAGCTGTATTGGGTCTTTGAGAAGACGAAGAACAAACATTGTAGTTTCGTTCTTAGTCTTTTTACGAATAAAGAATCCCTTAAAGGTTCCCAACCCCCTGTGGTGCAAACGGAACAAGTATTGCTCAAGTTCAATGCTTTTGCAGCTAATAGGACATTTCGGGAATCGGTGTAGACTCTTTTTGGCGCAGATCGCTGTGAACAAGAGTCGGACAAGACTGAAACGAGCTTGAATCCTTGATCTGCGATGGCCATCATCCCTGTTCTCGATTTGGACACTCTGAGCTGCGATTCTTGTCTAGAAGCACCGAGCCAAGTCCCGATTCCAAAACTTCTATCTCTCAGACAAGTCTTTGTCTGGGCAACGCTTTGATATAGAGGGGTGCGTTCGGTACAGCTACAACCCATTCCTTGCGCCTTGGGAGTTTGACGGGCCTCCAACCGTTGCCATATGATTGACTTACCAGTCCATTCTCGTCTACAACCTCAAAGCTTTCAATAATTTTGGCTAGGCCTATATACATCTCATAGTAAGAAAAGCTATTTCCGATATCAGTGTAGTACGGCTTCGCTGCGAACACAGGCGCCTTATTGAGAGCTAATGCAGATATTTGCACCTGCGGGCTGGTCAATACAAGGTAGGGGTCTTTAGCTTCCGACGACGCGGTTTGTGACGGCATCCCCCGATCCCTTAACTCGGCAAGCAGCGTTCTCTACTCGGCACCATATGTTGTAGATGATTGGATAATTCATAAGCTAATCAACTTCAGTGCAATTCCGCTCTTCGGAAGTTCGACGTGGCTCACCAAAGGCATGAGTGTCGCCTTGTGATCGTTCTTTGACACGATCGCCAGCTCTTCATCCCTTGACCATGTATCGATGGCACCAATTGGATCCCCGAAGGAAAATTCAGCTGATATGTTCTGTTAGCATTAGTCTCGAGTATTTCGAATGTGCCAGATAAATATCAAGAAACGGCATACAGATGATGTCAGCCTCGAGAACTTGACATGCTTGTCCTAGGTCAAAAGCTCCAAACTTCGTGAAACTGTCCGAACGAAGTTATTTACATGGTGGACCATGAGGTTCTCAAGATTACCGATCTTGCCACAACTGTAGAGTTGACCAAGGATTCTTCGCTGTTTTGAATGCTCTTGAGGATCCCTGTCTGATATCAACGAATTTTCATGTCGCGAAAGGTGCATTATACGTAATGGAGAAGAGAGCAGGACGCCCACCTTGAACAAACTCGCCATAATTACGTGGATCCTTAACATAACCGCCATTGACTTTGTGCACTGTCATAAATTTCCATGGAGTAAAACGAGATTTCGTTAGGTCCTATGCGAATCAGACGCCCTAACAAGCACTTACATCAGCTCCATTCTGATGCAACGACCTCATAAGAAATGGCAAGCTAACCAAGGCGCTCGTGGGAGTTGGGAAGTTTCAAGGTAAGATGGCCTCAGTACGCTCGAGGAAACGCCCATTATAACCTCGAGTAGGCTGCTCCCCAGCCAGCATTCGGGATCAGGCATAACGTCGAAGCACGAGCTCGAGCGAATGTCTCCATTGTGTCAGCAGATGCTGCTACATTAACGTCGATTGGAAAGACTGTCACCTTGAATAGAGGCAAGGCTGCTAGACTGATGACAACTAAGCAAGAGGCTGCAAGCAAGACCATCGCGCGAGCAGTGCAGGTCCCGACTTGAAGCTGAATAACCTTAATGGGCGATCTGGGCTTGAGTCTCAAGCGTAGAATCAACGGCCAGGACTTTTGAGATTCAGTTGAGGCGATAGGGAAATATGATCAAATTTCATTCGTCATTGCGTCTTGCTTTCGCCGATTGCGTGATTGGCCCTTTTCTGGCCCCCATACTGCCTGCCCTTGATAAGAAATTCTTCCAGACGAGGTGACTACGTGGGACGCGGTGTGATTCGACACGCAGGTCCTGGGATGTCGTGATACTTCCCCGTGACAGGAACGAGTTCTTAGGTGGTTTGAAACTCCGCTTTTACAATTGAGTTTGGGGTAGGATATTTGGCACCCCATCCTGGCTACGAATACGTCGAAAAAGCCCTCTGTTTTGCGCGTTTTAATCTAATTGAAATAAGTAGCTAAAGTATGCGTATAATAAGCGTATATAACGCAGTTTATATTAAAGTTATTCAGAGCCCATAATACCCTCTATTTACTCAATTTAACATAGTTCAGCCTCCTCGCGCTGTCGTGACGCGCTGCGTGGGCACAAGCGTAAACCTTGCAGTTGCCCTTTATTCAAAGCAGCAATACCGAGGGCAGCGCAGGCAGTTAATTTAATGGGAAACTTATGCCCAATTAGAGGGCATAAGTATTACTACTTAACTTTAGTTACAGCAGCAGCATCAGGGCGGTTGGTGTATTCATCGTTATCATCAGTTAATAAGGCGTACTTAATCTCAACTTGGGACATCGTGGGCGACAGTAAGGGGGCTCTAAATAACCTCAAAACAACAAAAACGCATTGTGATTCTACTGAGCTAAGGGAAGACTAGCACTATCTTTTTTTGGCAGGGCGCGCCCGCGAAAGTCCGATTATGGAGGTCAGAGGGTGCCGAATAGCCAGGATGAGGTGCCGAATATCCTACCCCTTGAAGTTTCGTAGCACTCAGAGATAATTCATTCCCGAAGATTTGAGAAATCGAACCCTAGAGAATACCGCTGCAAGAACCGCTGCAAGAACAAAAGAATAACGGCGATGCATAAGAGCTATGCAATTTGATCCGGATTTTCTCACCATTTCTGAATCACCCTGACAATGACATGACTGAAGGGTCCTGAGTACTGCTGAGGCTATTTAGTACCAATCGCCGATGCCGTCATCTAGTCCCACATCACGCGAGTCAAAGTTCCCGCTAATGGAAGAAATCCCTCTTCAATTAGAGGCCGATGATTTCCGTCCCGTCCGACGAGTTTGCGGGTCGTCTGACGCGACTGCCGTTATATGTGGGCACTCCCAATCGCATTTTTGTCCTGAATAATCGTACACCATTCGTCCGATCCGGACCAACCCCAAGCTCTGAGCCGCAAACGCCAAGATGACAGGACAGCGAGAGTATGGGCACGTCACCAAAGCCGGACGCTTTTCGACCAGCGATGCTGAAGGTGAATCGAGTAAAGACTCACGACTCTTGGTACGTCTCACGAGGTTCACTGAGGCTTTCAACGAGACCTGACAATAAGGACCATAGGAAAATTTAGGATACAAACCGGTAGGTCAAGAACTTCAAATCAGTACTTCATAGGCTAAGACCACTTACTTACCTTATGCTAGGTGCTTCATCGAAGCTTCAACGTTTTCCACAACTTCGCGACGACGTTTGGTAATTGAATCGCCAAAAGTGGATTTGACATGTCGTGATGATCTGACATACCTCAGCTGCTCTTTATTTTATTGGCGGTGTTCGCGTTACATTCTCAACTGGTATGTGCTACTTATTGAGGTTCACTCTTGTTGTTGCCCTAGCCCAATCAATCTTTGGAATGAACGAGACTCCCTCGAAATTACCATGTTCTGGTACCCGCTTCTCTTCTCATTTTCTTTCGGTGCTTGAACTTTCATCGTCTCTGGTAGTTTTTTTTTTCTTTTTTTTTCTTTTTGGTTCTTCCTGCCCTCGTCTTTATTGTCACAGCCCGTCATGGTCGCGGATCTACTACTTATGTGGTTCCCAACATTATTCTGGCACTAACTGACTCAAATGGATAGGCATAGCAGCAGGAGGGAATCTTGCGTACTGGGAAGTGCCAGGTCACGCTTTTACACAAGGTCCAGTTGCTGATTTTCACCTAGGACGAGCTTCGTCGTGTCTTGTGTCTTCACCTTTATCACGGCAGCTGTCATCGCAGAAATATGCTCTTCACTCCCGCTTGCGGGTTCCATCTATCTATGGGCAGCTGAAGCTGGCGGACCCCGTTATGGGAGGCTTTTTGGTTTTGTCGTAGCATGGTGGAGTACCACCGCGTGGACGACGTTTTGTGCCAGTGGGTTCCTACCTCCCCTCAGCATCGGCTACTCTATTAATTCGTTTTAGGCAACACACAATCAGCAGTCAATTATATGCTTTCGGTATGGCCGAGTTGCTATCCCCCCATATCTCTCTGTTCTCGGAGCCTGACATAACCTTTGAGGAAATCGCCGTGTTCAACTTGGACTTCCCGTCTGACAGCTCAAGCATAAAGTTTAGAGCTGTTCAGTGGATTGCTACAGAGATAATGCTAATGCTTGCGGCGCTCTGGAACTTAATGCCGCGTAAGTAGTTTCGTTTGTAATTCTTCAGGCCACGGCGTTTGCTGACAATGTCACAGCTCGTTATTTCAAGTGGATCTTCTACTTGTCGACATCGTTTGTCTTGCTTGACTTTGTCCTCAACATGATCTGGTTGCCCATCGCGACGAAAAATACTATAGGCTTCCGATCCGCCCATGACGCTTTTCTGACAACTTACAACGGGACAGGGGCTCCAGATGTATGGAACTGGTGCCTCTCCTATCTTGCTACCGCGGGAATACTGATTGGTTTCGACGCATCTGGTCATGTTGCTGAAGAGACCAAGAATGCTAGTGTGGCAGCGGCTCAGGGTATTTTCTGGAGTACGGTCACTAGTGGTATCGGCGGTTTCATTGTCGTGATTCTATTCTTGTTTTGCGCCGTAAGTCATATCCGTTCTGTCGAGTGCCAAGGTTAACCATTACAGCCTGATGCGGAAACGTTGTTTTCGTACGGAGGTGCCCAGCCTTTTGTGCCACTGTACGCGGCCATTCTTGGCGAGAGAGCACACATCTTCATGAACGTCGTCTGCATTGTAGCATTGTGGTTTGTGAGTATCTTGCGAGACTTTTATGATGGAACAGAGCTGATCATTCAAGAACACCGCCATTGCCGTTCTCGCAGCTTCGCGCCTCGTCTTCGCGATTGCTCGCGATGGCGTTTTGCCCTTCTCTTCCTGGGTTGCCAAGGTTGAAGATGGTCAACCCAGAAACGCCATCTATGTCGTTTGGGGCGTGGCTTCTGTCATTACGTGTACGATCTTGCCGTCTTCCGTTGCCTTCACCTCCCTGGTCTCAGCTGCAGGTGTTCCTTCAGCGGCGGCCTACGGACTCATCTGTCTCGGTCGGCTCTTTCTGACCCCGAAAACCTTCCCGAAACCGGCTTGGAGTCTCGGAAGATGGTCCAAGCCTTTCCAAGTGATTGCGGTTTTCTGGAATGGTTGGGTCGTTGCCGTGCTATTCTCCCCGTACGTCTTTCCGGTCGACGCTTCGAATCTCAACTACGCCCCCGTCATCATGGCAATCGTTACGATATTTGCGCTCCTGTCATGGTGGTTCATCCCGGCTGAGAAGTGGCTGCCTTCTCAGCGCATCCAAGAGACACTAGACGCCGGTGAAAGACCCCTGGTCGAACATTCATAAAAAGAACACCGATAGACAACGAGACTTGGGGGTTCGTCTTTCCAGAGCTCTCGAGCTTCAGATTTCAAATCTCACATCAGTTGTCGAGAGCCGCGCAATGTAAAACAGTTTAACATTCAAAGACTTCTTGATAGAATTGATAGAATAAAGACATTTGATTGTAACATGCCATCCTTATTCTGTACATCATGAAGCAGCTGCATGAGTAGTTTCCCCAAGTGCGAGGGTCATCTGAGTTACAACGGTATCTCTTCCTTGCGTCTCTTCATCGATACTTGCAGCTTAGGATCAGCCTCTTCCCCGAAAACGAACTTTCTCAGTTGAGGCTGAATGTTGCTGTCCAAGTGCAAATCGTACTTAAGAAGAATGTAAGAAATGACGATCTTAGCCTCACTTGCAGCGAAAAATAGGCCAGGACACCCATATTTGTCGTGTCCGAAACCAAGATGGTTGACGCTTGTAGCCACTAACTGAAGGATTTCGTGATTTTCAGCTTCACAACATTTTGCAAGGGTTTTGTCGTTAAGGCACCCTCCACAAAAGGTTCGAAGCCAGCGTACTTCGCTTGGAACAACTAGTCATCGCATTCGGTCAATCCTGGGCGTAAGACAAGGAGGAAGAAAAGATGCGCGCAGGAGACTCACCTCAATTATCGGCTCGTCGACGCTGAAACGCGGATCATTTCGGATCTCTCCTCACCATGCACCGATCGGAGGATTATGAAGGTTCCCGTGTCGGTATTCATACGAAATGGCTTGAGTCCAAATTTCTCCTTGGCCAAAGCCAGGAGCTCACGGCCTGCCATGGCGAGTTCGAGTTTAGGACGTGAAGATGTGAATTCAAACATATTCTTTGGGTTAGCAATGGGAAGATCGATGGCGCCGTTGCGACGGAGAAGGATTGAGGCTACGACAACCAAAATAGCCGCTACCAGAGTCGGTAGCTGATAAGTTGCATACCTGAACTCCGTTGGGGGGGTTTCTGGCAGGGTCGTGTTCTTCGGGAGGAATTCCTCCATGTTGGGTTGCAGGAGTGCGGCGACATGGAGGAAAATCCTTGATAGGATTGTAATGAAGAATCACAGAGATTGATCTAAACACTGCGTATTCAAGGATCTTTTTATTTTGAAAGCACCCAACGGTGGAGCACACATCACGGCTAGCAGGAATCAGTGCGTGGTTGAGGCTGAAATCGAGTTGAGGCTCTTGCCCGAGCGCTCGAGCTGAAGGTGGGAAAGACATAGTATTTCGCAAAACACTGCGGTCTCGGACTTGCCTTCGAGTCCGCTTTTGCTTCGTCGTTTCGCAAACGACAAAGTATCCTTCGTGAAATCGAACCGGCCCTTGGCAGGGTCCGTCATCCAAACAAACTACTTGCATATGAACCGGTTCATCTTTCATGTCCAACCAAGCCGGTGGGATAATTCACATCTAGTTGGGACGTGCTATGTAGTACATACCTAGGATTCAGGAAACCCCGATATTCCGTCCTTTTTCAACCCGAGAACTGTCGTCCGAGTCATAATTATACTAATACGACATCTGTGTTTATCGTCGTCATGTATTGTCTATATGCGTATACCTTGTTACAATGCCGGAGAATCACCGCATAAGACTCTGGGACTTTTGGTTTATGATCCGGCCCATAAGATGTAGAAGGATCTGCGGTTTGCCCAGTCCACTTTGTGCAGCTGTCGCACAATTAGCATACAAGGTAACATAATCTTTACGTGTCGATTCAAAGACTATCATCGATTTCTACACGTACGACAGAATCTGTCTCTTATTGTCCCGTTGAGGGCTTGGCCTCATAGATCCGTCTGCGCTCGTAGAACTGGTCTGATCTTGATCATTCGTCCCTAGGAAGAATGCAAATCTCAACTTCTTCGCCGATTCTCCGGGCTCATTTCGAGCCTGATTAACCGGCGCCGCAAGCCCTATGGCTCGTAGAAACTTGGGTTTCAGATGGCGTAATAAATGTCGTGTGGATGGAAGACAGGATACGATAACGCTGACGGAAAGCTCAATAAAACTCCACACATGAACGTAGAATACGTCATCTGTTTCATACATCTCAACCGTTAGCCCCCCAGTCGTTGTATGTTGAACTCAGAATACTTGCAGACGTACACGAAGGATTTTCGAAGGCTGAAAACCTCACTAAGACGACAAGCCTGATTGCGCTAACAGTCGTAATGCTGCAAAGGCGTAATACTTCGTCAGCAACAAGCAGTAATAGTTCGGCGACCACGCTTCTGAACTCAACGCGGAACGGAGATTTAAAGAGTACGGACTTACAAAATACCAATGCCAAACATGGCTAGTATTTCCGCCTTTCGTCTCTTCTTCAAGTTGAGGCGGAGTACTCGCGTTGCAGGAAGGATGAGCATCCATAAATCCAAGGCGATATTGATGGCCGAGTGCGACAGTATCATCTCGCGAACGTCGAGGCAAGATCCCTCATGGTGGCCATCCCAGCGATTCCACGCGAAGCTGATGGGTCGACACTGGAACAGAGTGGGCATAGAGAAGGCGATGAATGCAAACAAGTTGAAAGCCTGTGTGCCCCACAAGATGAAGGTGAAAGGAGCGCTGAAGGAGCCGAACACGCGTTGGTAGAAGAACAAAATCGTTGCTTTGACACTCGCGATGGCAAGGATGTATACCATTTCAAACGCATAGAATACCTGGAGAAACTGTCAGTCATGCTTGTAGCCTAATGAGGAAATGAAACAGGAGCTGCGTCACATCTTACTTTCGTGAACTTAACAATCTCATCGTATGTCAACGTCCAGAAGTCCACCCCGATGCCAAAGTAAGGACCTGTGCTGAATCAGTGGCGCTCAGTTACAGCAAAAGAAGTGTGAAGACAAACCCTTGAACATGACGACGGCTAAAGCTACCGTACATGCCTGTGGATCTCAATGAGAATTTTCTCTTGAAGGCGGCGGTGCTCATTGTGACGTACAAACCCAATCATGATTGCGATATCGTCAGTTCCCCAAGGCGTCAATCTGAGAATCTTTGCTAAGAATCGGGCGAAGAGGACAGACACGGCCAGGACTGAGAGAAATAATCTCACTCCCAAGTCTCCTTGCTCAATGCGAGGTGGGACGCCGCAATGGTTAAGAGTTACATTCTTGGAAGCTAACACAGTGGAAGTCAGTATCGGAATTCAGATTATGCTTATTTTGGAGCGCAGCAAGCAAGAATATGACGGGATTGAGAATGAGTTGTTGGCGACTTGAGGGGAAAGGCGACAGACAAGGAGAAATGAAGACCAAACTTACTCAGTGCATCAAAAGGATAGCACAGTCCCATCACACAGCCTTCGAATGCATGTTGAAAGCCCTGGTCTTGACACAGACATGCAGCGGTGAGATTTGTGGGAGCGCAAAGTGTCAAATTCAGGGCCTCATTGATGCATGGTATCTGGAAGAGAATATCGTCAACCCACACGTAAAATAAGCTGGTGCTTGGATTTCTGCTTACGGCGCAAGCCGGGAGACCGGAAGCAAGTATCAGCGCCATGGGAACGCTATGTATATGGAAAGGGGCCAAGGACAGCACTCATTGCAGAATCAAAATTCGGGATTACTGGTTCGTTTTCGAAGGCTGATATCGGGTTTGCTAATAAGCAGGCGCAGAAGTGTGCTTTTGTTCATGGATGGAACTTGGAAGGGACTTCGCCGAATGGTTTTAATGAAGATAATTTCATCGCACGCTGGAAATCCGCAGCGAGCTCAGTAATGTGCAGGTGGCGGAGCCGTTTGCGGCATTGCGACCGCGCGAGTCGGCGAGTTGGCGATGCAGACATCAGGGGACTTAATATGACCACCGATACATCCCCGGCTCATCTCGTGGGTTTCGTGGCTGAATTAGTACGGTCGTACTAGACACGCCACGCATGTGTCGTAGCCCAGATTCCAGGTAGGGCGGTGTCTCGGAGCTCAAATTGCCTACCGAAAGGTCCAAGAAGGTTCTGAACATTCAGGGAAATCGGTGCGGTCAGTCATGCACATTCCGCGCGTAGTCCGAATCGCTGGCGTCAAATTTGAGAGAATCAAATCATGGCGTGACAGGTCTTCGGAATCAGAGGACATGGTACCGAAGAGATGGAAGATGTCTAATAGCAATTGAGACTCGCTTTAGCAGCGAGCCGGTGGGATGGATGATGCTACTTATTCCGAGACGGTCTCACCGCCTCTCCCGTCTTACACCATACTCGGATGCGGCATAGAGGGGGAGATCCCGATCCCAGCTAGCCGCAAAAGACGACGTGACAAACTCTTACTCTACAGAGGCTAGCCCCGTCTTTGTGAGCCATGACTTCTCCACGTCCCAGACCAAAACTGCGAGGAAGATTTCTGCTCCTGGCATTCCGCAGGGTTGGATTGTGGAAACCACTCTTATGGCCGCGTGCAAGATTCGGTTCGGCTGGGAAATCAAGACCTCATGAAGTAGATCAAGGTGCAATTCCGAAGTTCACCTAGCTTTTCTCAGAAGTTAGAACACGGCAACATCAAAGACTTATTCCCTTCTTTGCTCTGGTTGTTGCTCCCACTTCATCTGAGCTCAGATACAAGAGCGCTGCTTGCCGAATAGTCTCATTTCAGTAAGTGGCAAGCGTGCCTATTGTTCTAAGTAGTAAAAACAGCTTGTAAGAAACACGCGAAATCAAGCTTTCTGTTCCTTGTTGTGTGTAGTGTTGCTGGTTCCAAGTCGATCTGGTAAAATACTGTGTCTTATTAGTCATGGATAATAAGGCCTACTTCTGTATATAAAAAAGTCGACTCGTGTGGGGATTGAGGACAAACTACCTATCAAATGATCTATCACCTCTGCATGCCATGTAATCCGAGGTCGATGCACCACACCAATGGGTTCGCGAGGAGTTTACCTATTTCGCCACACGTCGCGCATGCAAAGCCACATTGCCTCGTTCTACTTCTGTCTGTCGTCCCTCTGAAGTGTCGTTTTCTTGCACTTATTCTCCGCCGTCTTGATCACAAACAGGCTATGCGAGTCCACGAGATGTCTCGCGTGAGGCTGTTCAGTGTTCTAAAAGAGACGGTAGTTTAAACAGAAGGTGCTCCTTCAAGATAGATGGACACCACGAACCTATTGCAAAACACCAACCTTGAGGTTTACGGCCGCTAACTGAAGAGCCAGCCATGCAGCATTCTCGTCAGACGGCATGGAGGAGTTGAAGCTTTCCGGCTGTATACCGAAGACAAAGTCTGGGCTTCTAAAATCTTCTCAGTACTCGAGTATAATCGCCGTGTAGTTCTGTGGTCTATAAGAGACACAAAGGTTTCCCATGACATAGGCGTGTCTGGTGTCGGAAGTTTGCAGCAACTTCGATCTAATTGAAAGACCTATAGACCACAGTTTCAGCTTGATGACCTGAGAAAGTATGTGTATTTGTCATGTCCATGTCTGTTTTGCCGGTACCTATTCTTACATTCCGTGAGGAAATGGCAGTCTTGATATCATCCACGCCCTGGCTTTGTTACGTGCCACTCAGTCCTTAGAACCCATTATCCATTCCCTTGTCGATAAAGCATGAATGCCCGCCCCTGTGATCGAAGCCCAAAATACCATCCCATATGTCTAGTGAGTGCCATACAAAACAGAAGTGTTGAACCATCCAAAGGTCTCAAAGGGGTCTCGCAGCCAACCACCAGACCCTTTGCGCCTTGCTCCTTGCTGCAATCCCCTCTCCTCTCTTCCACAGCTTCACGCTAAAGTCCTCATATGGGTCGATAGCTTCGTCCGTCATTCCAAAGTCCTTCAACAGCGGTGCCCAACTCTGTACCTGCCCCAGTACAGATTTCAGAATAGCCACAAAGGCGAGTCCGTGGCCGTTGCCGTCTTCATCTCGATGCATGACCTCGAAGTCCACGCCACATTGCTTCTGCCGACACGACAGCAGCAGGAGGTAAGCATGAACCATCTCGTGGATCGCGACTTGGATCACTTCCCGGAGCGTCAGCGCCTCCGGCTTCCTGTCATTGTGGTGGCGGACCGTGCTCAGACGGATGAGGATGCTCGGGCTCGGACTGGCGGGTGCCCCAGGTTTTGTCCGTAGCGCCTGAGTCCACCCCACGCGACCCCGCGCTTGTCCGACTTCGAGAAGGACGGGGTGGGAGTGATGGTTTAGTTGGGCCGTCGGGAAGAGCAGCCCCAGAAGACAGAGATCGTCGACCGACTTCATCAGGGAGAAGATGGTGCTGGTTGAGACGACTTTCGGATTCGTTCCGTTGCCCTGTTTGGAGAGAATGCGGGCGAGGGTGTCTCTCGATGACTTTTCGCGGGCGGTCCATTGGATTTGTCCTGTGATGCTTTCGGATAGCGTGATTGCGACGTCGTTGATGTTACATGAGTTGGGTTGTATGAGGTGCTCATTTCTTGCGCGGAAAATGGAGGGAGTGTGATGTTGACAGCGCTGCGGTGTACTTCGTGGTCGTTTCGATTCTGCCATTTTGAGTCGCTGGGATAGTCGCGATAGGAGTTTGCGCGCCGTCGTTCGTCTTTGGAAGTTGACCTGGTGAGAGTTTGATTTTGTTGAATTATCCGCTCAAACGTTCTGGCGATTGCGCTTGGGTGCGCTTGGCATGACTGCCAGACGCCGTGGCGGGCCCGTTCCCTCACCTCTCGGTCATCCAAAGAAGGCGCATGGTTTCATGGGAAGGCCCCATCTTTTGTCGTAGTCAGCGCTCCCGGCACATCTCAACAGCCTTTGAGAGTGGTGGTGGGAGTAAAAGCTGTGCCGTCACATACATTGTCTCGACAGAGTGTCTGTAGGACGTACGGCTAGAATGCGGAGCGCTGCTATGGTAGGCAGTGACGAATCACTGCAGGTATGGTATTTTTGGGGGGATTGATGATATGATAGTATGTAAGAAGCCTCATGAGGCTTGTGAATGCGGAAGTCTAAGATGGTGGTGATGAAGAGGATTACAAGATAGTACTCCGTCCGTCAATCCGTGATGATGCACTTGAGGAAATTCCCACCGAAATCACTGATAACACCGTCGCCATGCTGATGTGATTTTCAAACTCGAGATAATCGTCACGCCGGACATGGTAAGACAAAGGAAATAAGTATACAAAAATTGGCGATGCCACTGATACGTTGTGGTATCACTTAACGTATGGTGATGATAGGACCTGAGCTACTGCCGTAACTGAGAATCGCAGCGCCGCGTCGATCATCGGTGCGAACCCAAGGTCCGTCATGTGTGTCGCGATGTCGTTCTTTGTGAGCAGAGGAATGTCTGCTGGAGACGTAGTCGTCAGGGAAGAAGATTCGACCGCGTGGCTCGCGGATCTCACCTTCCTCCAGCGGCTCCACTTCCTCAAAGTCCCCCTCAGTGGTCGTGGGAATTGTCGATGTGGGACTGCTAGCTCTGCTGACGGGAAAGTATCCGCGATGGTCATCGATGTAATAATCCCATCGATCCTGTGGTTGAAGTCGTGATCTGTCGTAGTCATGTGGACGATGGTCGTAATGTGTGTGGCGATGAGGAACGAGATACTCTTGTGTTCTAGGAAAGATGACTCGAGATGATACGTCCGCCAAAGTGAAGTCGTCCCCGGAGGACCGGCTGCTGTCCTCCCGGAAGTGATCCAAATCGGCTTCCATGTCGCGGAGGTGCAGGTTGTCCGGACCTGCCCAAAGGTCAACGAGCTCAGCGATCCTTCGGAACCCCGCCGTGTGTCCGCCGCAGTGTCGAGCTTTGATACCGCACTTGATGAACAGATAACTGTGAATAAGCTCGTGTAGAAACGTCGAAATGAGAAGACGCCGGTTGTATTTCTTGTCCTTCAAGATTGGGTTTGACAAGACGATGAGTGTTTCAAATCCGCCCATTTTGGAGCGGCGAAGAGCCGTGGTGCCGATGATGTGATCTTTGTACTGGGCACTGGAGGCATGAGACCAATCCCAGGTTACGCGCTGGGAAAGACAGTTGTGGAAGAAGATTTCGTTAGCGGCTGAAAAAATGCTCTCCAATGCTGCGTTGTCGATAGAAAACTCGGCATCACGGGATCGCGGTTGGATGAGAGATCTCAGTATTCTCTCATGTTGGGTGTCCTTGGATCGTCGTCGACTGAGTAGCAGGCGGTCCTCGACCATTCGAGCAGCCGCATCGTCGTCCAGAAGTCTCGAGTCCTCGTCGCCTGCTAAGTTGTAGATGCTGGTGTCCGATGAGATGGAGAGACCGGAAGCAGTCCGTTCCATGGCCGATGGGCTGACATCAGATTCAGCACATTCGGGCGTCGGAGGTGTTGGCGACGCTTGCTCTCGAATAACTAGGAAAGAGAGGTTTTGGACGGGGACCGACCGACGAGGTGGAAAGCCAGGATCTATGTCGGGAGTGACATATGACAGCCGCGCCCTCTTTGGTAGAGGAAATCCGTCATGATGGTCGTCGTAGTCGTAGATTTCGTGCTCATCGAGATGACCAACCCTTCGTTTGCCACCCACAACGTAGAGGTCGGGGCCTAGGGCGTTGTCCTCGTCCTGGGACAGTGGCCTGGCCTCCCCTCCTACCACCCAAAACGCCATTGAACATTCTTGGATAGTTGAAAATAAGTGTGAAAAGATGAAAAAAAAAGGGGGGGGGGGGGGGGGGAAGGCAGGATTCGGAGGATCGGGGTGGGAAGAGGGTTGGCAAGCCGGGGGGCTCAAAGTGAAATACGGGCAACAGAGCAAATCGCATTGAGCGACCGGTGGAGAAAGGGCACCGGCGCCGGCATCCAATAGCTGCGGACGGCAACTAACGAGGAATGGATAACTCGGGAGAACCATGCCAGAGAAAACGAAACAAAGACAACGGTTTCGAGTGATGGAGTGAGGCGAATGAAAGATGGGTTTTCCTGTCAGCCAGCATGTTCACTGGAGAACGACGGCTGCATGGGAAGACCCAGCACGGAGCTGTACAGCGTTGCATGGCCCGTCTAGGCCCCCTTGGCTGGCGTTCAAATGCAGAATCCCCAAGCAACGGGACGGCGTTTGGGGGTCGTTTGCGGTTTGGGTGGACAACATCGAGCGGTCGTACGAGCGGTGTGCAGGAGCTAAGGCGGATATGCGTGTGCGGCGTTGCGCATCGCAGATTTAGTGCGAGGTCCATCGCTGCGGCCTGCCATCCTTCTCAACCACCGACCAGTGCAAGGAACGTGGCGTCGTCAGTGCCGCTTTTGGTGTTGGAACTCGACGAACCTACGCTGCTAACCCGGCTAACCCTGCAAGCCACGGCTGCTGCCACTGCACGCCTCAATTGTTTGATGCAGTCCGTCAGCTCGACAGCCCTTCCATATCTGTGGCCATCCAAACCTTGGGACCACGAGTCCGCTCCGCCCCAAATCGACGGTTCGCCGGATGCGCTTTCGCGGGCGGGAGAGTCGAGGCATGCGAGCGCCGCGAGGGCGGTGGATAAACACTGGGAAGTGGTGGGCGGGAGGCCTGGGTCCGTCGTGTTCGACAGATCTGGTTGGATTCGGCAAAGTGGGGGCTGGACGCTTGCCGCCCATCATTGGCTGCGCGACCCAGAGCGCGACTTCCCATTGGTTGCCTCACCCGTGCACATCTTCGTCTTTCGTCTTCTCTCGTCGCCTCCTTTTCTGAGGCTTTTCAATCGCTCTGGAAATTGGAGATTACGCTGCCGACCACCAAGAAAGCAAACATTTCGTCCCATCCTGGCTCTTTCCTCCATCCTGGCTCTTTCCTTTGCTGACTTGCCGGTGACGACTCGAAAGGACCCACGGAAGATGCTCCGGTGCAAAACAATATGGAGGACGATATCGACCAGGAAGCTGACTCCTGTACCCCGTCGAGTCCGGGGCTCTCGACGCCCATGTCCTGTCCATCATTGCACTGCACCGCCATACGATACTATGCCATGCGGTGCTTTCGCAATGCGTGCAACATTTCCGAATAGTGGTGACTGATGCGTTGAGACAGCGAGCATCCGGGAAAGGGTCCATCCAGTTCATTGACAGCGGCATTTACTGGCTGCAGTGGTGACACTCGTGGACGAAACAATGCTTTTCGCCCTGTCTTCATCAAGAATGGGTCCTAGACTGCCGATCGTTGCTATCCCCGCGAGATGTCGTTCGGGGTCTTGCCTGTTCGTCCCCAGGTGGACGCTGGTGTGCGAAGGTCGAGCCCACGACGAACGAAGAAAGTATTCCCAACTGCTCGGAGCGCTGTCTTGCAACGCATAAAGTGCTTGCGTCTGTCAATCTTCGGTTCATTCGAGGCTTTAGAGCACGGACTGCGAGCAGGAGCAGGCCGAACTTTATCTGCTTGACTCTTTAATGCGCTAGCTTCCTCAACCCTTCCACAAGAAACCGTCGAAGCCTGTATCCCGACTTCCCCTCTCGGTGGATGTGGGTTCTTTTTTTTTTTTGGAGTTCGTCCTGCAATGATGCTGTGCCGAGATCCTTTCCGATTGAGGATCATGTTTCGTAAGCTGTGGATCGGCAACGAGCTAGCAGCTTCGACGGTGGTAGCTGATGGAGTTGTGCGAATGCTTCGCCAAGCCGAATGTGATAAACCACAAGCCCCAGAAGGTTGATCTTAGTTTCGGGCGATGGAAATTGTGGCACAACCATCGCTTCACTTGCCACGATCCAGATGGAAAGCCTCACCGATCTGGAAGAATCATGGATAGAGATGGGATTGGAAGACAGCATCTGGATGTGCGCTACCGAGGCGCCAGCTAGTCCCTTGATGGACCCTGGATTCATGACGGCGCCTCAATCGTCGCAACAGAGATATAAGAACGAATCCAATTTAAGGTGCCGACACACGGATGAGGAACAAGCCAGAGGTTGGTCCAGGGCCTTGCCATGTCAAAAGGTGGAGGATGCCAGGGTCCTGCCAGGTCGGGGCTCTTATCGCGAGTTGTTATCGCCTATCTCCAGGGGATCTGTCCTGGGTCTAGGCCCCGCTTACTAACGTAGTGGTTGGCCGGTCGTTCTTCCCCTTCCCAACGACATGTCGTTCCTTCCCAATTATAACCAGAATGATGGAGCTTTTGTTGATGGCGGCGCGTCGCAACGGACAAGCGCGTTTCCCACTAAGCCGTTAGACGCGACCTGAGAGCTTGGGAAGGGGGGTTTTTTTCCCCTCCATGGTGCAGGGCCCACCAGAAAACAACGTGAAATGTTTTTTGGACCCTTCTTAAGTACTTGAACCAACTTGACGGAATGACTTCATAATCTGAAGCATATCAACAGCCACACGTCCAGTTTTACTTAGCCCAATGGTTGTTCTGTCGTACTATGCAGGCGGCGTGTCCGGCTCGGTATTGATATGCTCAACACTCTCGTGCTTAGCTATGATGGCGGCTTCAGCAGTCGCGGCCCGTAGACTGAATACAATTATGGGCGTATCTGAGGCACCATGCAACTTCACCTTGATTAATAAATTCTCATGGAAGATGAACACACAGCTTTGAGACGACGTGTTTGGTCCCTCGGGATAAGATGCGATGTCGTTGCGATATGCTTCTGGGTCCCACCTCGGTCCCATAGGCATCATCCACACTGGCAACGGCCCACAGGGAGCTTGACTCCCGACATCTACGACGTAAAGACTTAGGTCTTCTCTCTGTCGGACTTTCAAAATACAAACGCGGAGGAGTGAGGGTCTCGTGAAGGCTGATTGGCTTCTGAACGACAATGATGCCAGGGTCTTCAGTATCTAACTGCCCTACCTCATCATACCAGCGCTGTAAGTCTTCAGATAGCCACTGTGAGGCGCCCAAGTTTCTTCTAAAACAACCACACCTTTCCTATTTGGGACCATCAGGGCAAGCCTGAAAGCGGGGCAACAGACTTGCAGTGAGGCCAGGCTGAGCTTTGGCAACCAGTATCACGGCTTCAGGGCACATCTCTAGCCTTGCCCTGACGTTGAGGCTCCTGCCTCTTTGAAGGCAGAACAACAACGAACGACTGGCCTTCTGTTTTTTCTCTCCTTTGCTCAGACAACTCGCTGCCTCTTTTTTTTTCCTCCCACAAAAATCATTTTCCTTCCCCAGCTTATCATCACCAAAACTTCTGCCCTCTCTACCACAATCATCAGTCCCCCTTAACACACCGCGCAATTTTTTTTTACTGCAACAGTTACCTTGAGTAGCTGTCGCAGATATTCTTTTCAACAAAACTTCCCCCCTGGGAAAAGGACTTTTTGTGTTGCTTCTTTGGCGCGTTCCTCTACCCAAATTACTCTCTTGAGCATCATCTTGGGCCTCAAAGAGCATTCACATCAGTAACTGAACATTGGGTACTCTTCTACATATCCATTGCTTGGCTTCCTTTTTCTTTCCTTGCATTCTCAGCCTTCAGCCTGAAAGATTCCGTCTGAGAACAGATTCTATCCCTTGAAGCTGTTCATCCAACGCGCAAGACATTACTCACGGTGTGACACAACGGACAAAGCCCGGAAATTTGATTCAATTCTTTCTGCCACAAGAGTCACGCTTCTTTCAATATGGCCGACAAGCAGAACACCAAAGAGGTATTATCTTCCCGCCTGCTGGTCGAGAGTTCAGCCATACTGACTTGTCACAGCACCCTCCCAAGCGGTCGCTTACTCCAAACCGCTCGCTCTACACTTCTTTCAATGAAGCTCATCGGAACATCGCACCACCTACTCCCAAGCTCCCATTTGAGGCAGATCTTGGGAACGAGGAGCCATTGACCCCTGAGCAAGTTGAGAACATCCTTACCGGCACCAATCAGTCCAAAGGTTCTCAAGAGCTTGAGCGCCTATCCACCTCCAATCAGGCCGATCACAATACCAAGCTTACCAGCCCTTCTTCGCTATCTGCTATCGAATCCCGGAGCAAGACCACTGACCATGGCCACCATGTTTTTGGCTCTGTCTATGGATCTGACGACGAGCATGCTTTCATCGATACCTCAGCCTCCTCTTTCCGCGACTCGAAGATCAAGACCAATCAGAATGATCTGGACGATGATACCCTCGCAAGTCAGCATGCCGCGGACAACTTTCCAGATGCCTCCTCTTTCTATCCTGAGGATGGTGCTACTTACAGCCCGGATGTCTCTGATGAAGAGTTCATCCCCGTCCACGTCAGGCTTGAGCCCAGGTCATCCCCCATTTTGGCATCGCTACCTACCCTGCCCCCTCCCATTGCCACAAGCTCCCAGAATCCCTCTCAGCAGATGTCGCAGTCTCACTTCGATGATATTACCAAGAAGCAGCCGGTATCTGACTACTTCGACACCACCCATCTGTCTGGCCAGAATGGCACTCAGTATCCCCTTTGCTTTGACCATGGCTCCCAATCTACATCTTGCGACCCTGGCATGCCTCTTTCTACTCTGAAGGATGAGACAAAGACCGAGTCGCCATACGACGGGGATGTCTCAGAAGTCTCTGATGATCGCTTCATTGATCAAGACAAAGGAAAAGCCTCTTCCAGTCGACTCAACCCCTTTCATGCTTTCTCAGCAGCCTCTTCTACGCAGGAATCAGAAGTGAACTTTGAGCATGTTCAGCCAGACCCCCAGAAGCTTTTCTTACGCCCTCAAGTCGAGAAGGAAATTTCCCGTGCCCTTCATCACGCTACCGGGATCAGTCAACCTTCTAGTGGTCTCATTGTTGGTCGTACTCGCCCTTCGCACGCCAACGCTAGTGGTCTTCACGGTTTGACCCTCAAGAACGGAAAGGAAAAGCAAGAAGGCTTCTATCATGCTCCAGCTATTCAACCTTCCTGGCAGGTCACCAGATCTGGTGTCAAGGTCCCTGTTCCCAGTCCTTACACTGGAAACGACGAGGTCAACATGCGAGAGACAGAGCCTTACAATGTCATTGACAATACCAACATGGCAACCATGGCATCAACTGCAGATGAGAGAACTGGTTTGGATGCAGATGAAGATTGGCGCACAGTTACTGATGACCGCGAGGACTTCCCAGCTGGCGCTATGGGTCGGGTCATGACAGGAAGCAGCATCGCCAACGTCTCTGACAGAATCCTGCTTGGACAGCCGTCCCAATACCAAGGCCGCCGTTCTCCTTCTACCACAACTGCTTGGTGGGACAGACCTACACCTATGTCACCTGTGGACTCACCGACTGTTCCCTTTCCTGCAATAGGCGATCTTCCTACTCCGCCTGCCCCAACCTTCGCCCGGAGGCAGAAGCAGCCAGCCCAATATGAGGAAATCGAGCTTGAGCCTATGTCTTCTCCCTGGGATCGTGCACGCTCTCAATCTAGCGCTGCGGACCCTCAACTTTCTGGCGGACAGTATGCCAACCTTCCCTTTCCCTTGGTCTCTCGAGAGGATGCTGCAAGGATCCAAGCTGTACGACGCGCAAGTGGCATTGAAGACCAGACTTTGTCTGGCCGTGTGACTTCAATTGGCCTTGGCTCTTCTTCCATTCAAGACAGCAGTCACTTCCTCCCTCGCCCTGCCTACCGAAAGGACTCAGCGCGTTCAGTCTTCAGCCGGATTAACAACCCTAATTTTGACTGCTGCACTCCCTGGACACCCAGTAAGTACCCGCTCTTTTTGTTCTTATTTTTGTGCCCTTCTTCCCTCATTCCCTTTACTTCCTTCCTTTCCTTTACAACCTCAAACCCTTTCACACAAAAACCTTTCTGCTCAAAAATTGATTGTTCCAAAATCCCTGCTCAACACCAACAATTACTCCTCCATGCTTCAAAACAAGTTTCAAAAAGCCTTCCGTCTGACTGTCATCAAACTCAGCTCAAAACCCGTTCCAAAGGCCGGCAAACGAGTTCTACAGCTCGGAGCTGGCGGCGCGCCCCAGGGCCTCAACCGCGGAAAGGGGGCTCATCACCTCCAGGGCCGCCGCCAGCGCCCTGGCCACCATACAACGGGACAGTCGCCCGGCATCACCTCACCTCGTTCCCTCTGAGGTGGTGTCGCGGTACGCAGCCTTTCAGGCTGTCCGCAACGCTGGTGGTCGGGGCACCGACTCGGAGCTGGCCGACATGGCAGTGACGATCGGAGACGCTGCGCTGTCTCCCACGGCGCAGCGTCGTCAAAGAATCTACTACCGGGTCGTCATGGTGGTGACGCTCTTCGCGCCCCTCTATGGATGGACCATCCTCGCTTGGCGTGGTGACGGCCTCCTTCTGGCCTTCACTCACGGGGAGTGCTCTGGTCTCTCCTACAACCAACGGCGCAACCTGCGCATGATGGTTCTGGCGGGGTTCGCCCTCTGGTGTATCACGGTTGCCACGACCCTGATCGCCACGGCGAGCCTCGATTAAGCTTGCTTTCTTTCTTTCTGTTCCCTGTTGGATTAAGTAAGTCCGCCTCTCTCTTCTCACTCCTCTGAGTGTATTCTAACGCGAACAGCGAAATCACGAATACGACGACGACGGAGAACGCCGCCAACGAACGACAACGGTCAAGAGAATTTTGGAGTTTAGGAGTTTGGTACCTCAGAAGGGAGGGAGGGTTGGGGGGTCACTGCCTACGGGCATACCCGGTTTGGGGATTGGTTTTGCTTTGGGCTACGGCCATTTAATAGCAGGAAGGGGCCGGATTTGCTCAAACAATTGATTCGCTTTATTCACATACTTCGTCGTCTCTCATCCATGTGATCTTTGGTATATTGGCCCCAGTGGTGATCTGAGCGGACGGACGCCTCGCAGCAATTCTGCAGACACGTCTACCGGGCAGAGGATGTCTAGTTTGCAGCCTCCTTGGCTGAGGACAACCGGAAGTCACAGTTCATTGGTTGTGAGCCGGGAACGCAAACGCTTAGGGAAGCCACCAAGGCGTTCATATACGAGTAAATCAATCCATAGAGGCGATTCATCTTCCGACTGATGCCAGCCTCCCACAGCTTCCGCTCGGGGCCCCTTCCCGACTCAATACTCGCATGGTGAAGCGGAAAGACGTCCTCTCACCGGGCGGATGACTATTACGTACGTACAACTCTTGAAGGTACTTACTTGGCTTTCTCGCTTCTGGAAACCTCTACAAAAAGACGCGGCTCCACTCAAAGCATGTTCAGACGCGCAGAATACGTGCTACCTTAGTCGACGGAAAAATTTGACTAGGCAGATTGGATGTAATATCTAGCATGAGGCAGGAACGTCCTCGAGGGCTCGATGGCGAACAGGGCAGGCATCCAGTCCGAAAAGACCACATAGAAGAGGGCGCATGTGCGAACGGAATCCTAAGAAGGCAAGGTCAAACGGAAGAAGAAGGAGAGGAGAGGGAGATCATGGACGATGCCGGAGATGCGACCTGTTCCTGGGAACCTAGATGCCGTGCATTTTGCGGCTTGACCAACGGCTGGCGACATAGCGAGAATTGGTGTTCTTGACGAGCACTGCCCACCAATCAGAATCCAACATGGCGTCTCTATAGAAATTTATTTAAAAGAGCCTATGGTGTGCGCCACCTTTGAGGGATTACGAAAAGGAGACGAATCCAAGCTTTCGCGGAGGTCATTGACAGCGCACTGAGGTTTGATGTAAGGGAAGCAGGCATTACATAAATGCCGACCTGGCAGAAAGTCCGTTGATATGGTATTGGCTGATGATGTTGGCTCCATGTATCTCGAGGGCCACCCAGAATTCACACTAATACCAGCACACGCACGTTAACTTCCGGAATAACGGAACAGTAGTATCTCGCCTGCTACGAAGGAGCCGGATTCCTGTAATCGATATACGCAGGCGGACCGTATCGGGCTTTCGTCAGTCACCATCATCCGCAATGTAGTCGACGCACATGGGAGAACATAAGACGGAAGGCAGCGATGAATATTGCATTGTTCGGCTTCATTCCAGATGCTGGTGGTCGTGCTTCATAAGCATCATCAAGGACTACCGCATGTCGCAAGTAGCGTCGAAGCAAGAGGCAACGGTTCAGACCAGCCTGCCCAGGGCCTGCTGTTTTTTTCATCTTCGGTGTTGAAGTGGCATTTAAGTATTTCCTATGTTTACGTTGTGTGATATCGATCTTTCCCCGGATAGGTGCTATCAGGAACCCTGGAAAATTTCTCCAGGGGATTCAACTCGGCGAATACTGCCATAAAACCCAGTCGCATACGACCTCTCTTCAGAGTCATAAAGCAAATGTGCTACAATGAAGATCCCGAAAGGAGACGAGAATGGATGGTAAACTAGCTATTGGCTAGCCATCCATCGCACACTAGATATCGGTCTTCTTAAGCCTGGCGAGGCTGAAGAGCTAATTTTTGTCTGAGACTCTACATTTAAGAGACGATGTCGTTCTTGCAAATCGCTGTCACGAGAGCAGTGTGCTGGCACGAATCATCATGCACGATGCTATCAATCTGGGCAATTAGGCCTGGATCGGTTACTTGGACAGTCACAGGCATGCATCTCAAACATAGACGAAAGAGCTTGCAGCAAGACAGATTCTCGGAGCATCGATTGAGCAGCACGAACAGTGTCCTGCGTACGTTTTTGCAACCAAACCAAACTGCTATGAGTTGCAGCCCAACGAGGCAGAAACCACGAGGTGGTGCAAAGCAGGCTGTTGGGGTACGACGGGAACGCGGCATCGGCTGTTTGCCAAGGATTCTGTGTCGCAGTGGCTTCCAAAAACGTTAGTTAGCGGGAGGACGCAGTTGTTATCGTGTTTCAGGCCTCAGCAGGGAGCGGACTCACCGCTCCCGTTATTTGAACCAGGAAATTTCTGCAGCCATCGACATTTATGATGAAGGATTCGTACAACTAGAAACGGCAGAGGCTGAGCATACAGGCAACAGTTTGACATGTGCTGTTGAAGCGGCAAGCGAGACCGGCCAAACACAGGGCAGACAACTGCAGCTCCACGTCTGGCAGGCTCGGCTCAGCCCACCTTAAAGAGTCCAGGCGTTTCTTCCCGGTCCACCCCCGGATCTGCACTAGCCCGAACTTAGCTAGGGCAATGACAATCCCGATAACGATAACGATAGGATCATCCTTCGACCCTCTTCTCCATGGATCCCGTCCGGGCTCCTCTCTGTCACCTCGAAACCCAGCCAGGAGTATAATCTTAGGAGTTCCGTACTCTCTCTCAAAAAAGCCCACCCACAATGGCGTCGCGAACCTCTCCGATGAAGCTCGACGAGCTTCCGGACGAGATATTGCTTCGCGTCCTGTCCTGTGAGTCCCGCTGTTGCCGTCTTGGCTCTGTACCCCGGATTTTCAGCTGACGGCTCTTGCGTCTGGCCCTCAGTCCTGGAGCCTTACGATTTCCCGGGCCTGCAGCTGGTCTGCCGAAAGCTACAAAAGATATCGCTTGACAATAACCACTGGAGGTCGCGAACATTCGACGAGTCACCCTTTTTGGAATCCATACAGCGGCGCCGTCGTCTATCGCGCATCGTCGACGACGACGTCATTGACGAACCTCTTCTCAGCGCCGCCGTACATCTGAGCCAGGAGAATGGTAGTACAGAACCGGGCCCCCAATTCTACGATGATGAGACCTTGGAGCAGCGCAAAATGCAGAGGTACAGGGACATGGCGAACTGGGACCCTTCGTTTCCGACCGAGCCGGTATTTTGGTACAATGAGTACATTCAACGCTATGCGCCTGTCGTCACGAGTTGGTTACAGCAGCCCAAGATTCGGGACGGGAACGAGGAGGATACACTGGACGTCCGGGGCATGGCGCTCTACAGTCCGAACCAGGGGAGCAACGACCTGCTGGCTGTATCGCCGCTAGACGACGGATCGATGTGTATCTGGGACGTGAAGGGTAATCGCCGGCGCAAAGGGGCTG
This sequence comes from Colletotrichum neosansevieriae, assembly GCA_036785495.1. Lineage (NCBI taxonomy): Eukaryota > Fungi > Ascomycota > Sordariomycetes > Glomerellales > Glomerellaceae > Colletotrichum > Colletotrichum neosansevieriae. Next base: position 15,215 of record JAVHLV010000171.1, on the reverse strand, counting down.
TGATTGCGAAGAGTGGTGATGGCGTGCTCTATCTTGACGGGCCTCAGACCATGGGGAGGTCACGAAAGATCGACACCGGCGTGACGGAGAGCATCACCGTGGACAACTTTTCCGGCAAGGCATTCGTCGCCGTCCAAGGACACCTGCGCGAAGTGGATCTTAACAGACTCGATGTCGTTTCAGAACAGTCGTTTGAATGGTCTATAACGGCACTGTCTGGCGCCGCTCCCGGCTTGCCGTTGACCGTGGGAACCTCACTAGGTATTCATTTATTTGACTACAGAGCACGGGCGAGGACACCACGGGACATCATCGAGAAGATCGACGTGCTGGCCTTTAACCCCAAGGATGGAAATAACGGGACGACGGACTACTTTGAGTCGGATCCGTTACCGCCGTATGCTCCTCTGTCACAGCCTACACCTCTGAGCATTTTGCATCTGCCTACCGCGAATGACGAGTATTCTTTCTCGGACGACATATACGTAGCAGGGCGCTTCTCGAATATTCTCCATTACGATCGACGCAGCTTTCCTTCGATAGTAGGGTCCATCCACTCGGGCGCTCGGTTATCGAGTCTTGCGTCTTTGCCTTATCCCTTCTCGACGATGGACAGCGAAATACGTCGGAAGGGGGAGTTGTCGGTGGAGCAGGTGATGGACTCGAAGCAGAAGGAAGGCGGTCGGACACTTATCGCAGCGGGAGAGTACAACACGAAGGGCTCCTTGGAACTGTACGGCCTGTGCCCGCCTCAAGGGGATTATTTGGCACCCTTGATGCAGAACTCGACGATGAAGAACAGGCAAACCTCATCGCAGTCCAAGATCCTGTCGGTGACTAATCAGGGAACACGAATCGTCTTCTCCGATGGTTCTGGCTTGTTGAAGTGGTTCGAACGCGACGGTTTTACCGAGGTGCGGCGCCACAAGATTGGTCAGAGCGAGATCTCTGAGCGGCCGTCTCTGTTTGCCTCAATGCCAGGCTCAGATGATCTCGCAAGGAAGATTCTCTCGACGCAGACGCGCAGTGGTGTGGACAACGTCAATGATGACGACATTTTATTCTGGACCGGCGAAAAGCTAGGCCTTGTCAGCTTTTCTAGTAAGCCAGGATTCCAGGCAGGCGAGTTTGAGGAAGACAGACAGATGTCAGAGGAAGAAGCGAGGGCCGAGGAGGCAGGAAAGGAATACAGCGAGATGATGAGATTGGCCCTTGAGCGCCAAGCAGATGACGTCCGCTTCGTGAGGGGTCTGGGCCTGGGGCTTCGAGGCTGAAGTAAGCGATGATTATTACGGTCCAGGTGGTGGTCTAGAGGACGACAGACTGGCCGGCGAATAGATCTACAGCGAACATTTTATGTCGAGGTTAATCAGCAGCAATAGCAGCAATCAGAGCTCACACATAGATAATATATGAGACGAAGATCAAGTTCAAGTCGACATGAGAAATCTGTCTTGGCATTTCGGGTTACCTTGATATTGGCTCTTGACGATCATGATAGCTTTGCAAAAGTTTGATGCCCAATCGATAATCGAACGTGTATCGTAGAAACACCGACGGTCCGCCGGCATCGGGCGGGATAGGCCGCGACCAGAACGGAGGGGTTGTTTAGCGCTTGACAAGGAAGCCTGACGGGTGAAACATTCCAGCGCTATAAGCACTATCTCTGGGACGAACCATTGACAAGACCTTAATTTGACATTGGGTGCACATGAGATTGAAATAAGGATAGGGGCTGCAATAGAGATTATCCTTCGAGATCGCACGCAGAGAACAAACCCCACCAATAGGTGCCTTGGGGAAGAGAAGAGAAAAAGCTATCAACAATCTTTTTCTGGGCGAACTTCCAAGAAAACTTCCCGCAGAAGAAGCAGGATGGACAGGGGAGCATAATGGAGAGTGGACCCTCTAAGTCGTTTAAGGAGCGCTAAAGCATCGTGACCGGGAGCATTACGCGGAAGCAGGCGCCACCGATTCTCCGGGCTGAGGCTGTGCGTTCCCCGGAAGAACCTCGGTCATTGGCTGACTGAGCCCCCCAAGCCCCCTTCCCAGGTAAGGACGGGCATGCTTAGGTGTGTCGTCAGGCACCACCAGAGGCAGCGTGTTGGCCAACGTTTGGATTTGGATCTCGGGCAAGAACCAGCCACACTGCACCTGCGTAATCCCTCCGTCCGCACCGCAACGTCACTTTCTGGTGCGCCTTCTTTCCAGTCTCTCACTCAGCAAAAAAGCAATTTCTTCGCTCTTTCATCCTCCGGTGCAAGTACACGATAGATTTGCTGGCGCGCAATCAAACAGAGATACCGGCACTCCCTCATTGAGAACTGCCCAGCATGGTGAGACGCTGTGCTTCATGCCCCGCGCAAACCCGCCTCCTACCTCCGGCGACCACCCCAAATTCCCCTCCACCACAGGCAGAGCTGACTGGTGTTTGTGCGATCTCTAGGGTATCTCACGACGTCCTAAGGACAAGTCCACGAGGACAGGCCCTGCCGGACCCTCCGGAGCAGCGGCCGGCGGCGGCAAGCCCAAGAAGGCCACTTACGAAGTCACCAAGAAGAAGGAGATTGGCGTTTCGGATCTTACGTTGCTCAGTAAGGTGTCCAACGAAGCCATTAACGACAACCTCAAGAAGCGATTCGAAGGCGCCGAAATCTACACCTACATTGGCCATGTGCTGGTGTCCGTTAACCCCTTCCGGGACCTGGGCATCTACACCGACCAGGTCCTCGACAGTTACAAGGGCAAGAATCGTCTCGAGATGCCCCCGCACGTATTCGCTATTGCCGAATCCGCGTACTACAACATGAAGGCCTACAACGATAACCAGTGTGTCATCATTTCTGGAGAGTCGGGTGCTGGAAAGACCGAGGCCGCCAAGCGCATCATGCAGTACATCGCCAACGTGTCAGGAGGAGAGTCGGGTGACATCGGACAAATCAAGGACATGGTGCTGGCAACCAATCCTCTGCTGGAATCCTTCGGAAACGCAAAGACATTGAGGAACAACAACTCATCGCGTTTCGGCAAGTACCTGCAAATTCACTTCAATGCGCAGGGCGAGCCCGTCGGTGCCGACATTACCAACTACCTCCTTGAGAAGTCGCGAGTCGTCGGCCAGATCACCAACGAGCGAAACTTCCACATTTTCTACCAGTTCACCAAGGGTGCTTCCCAGACGTACCGACAACAGTTCGGCATCCAGACGCCCGAGACATACGTTTACACTAGCAGATCCAAGTGCCTCGAGGTTGACGGAATCGACGATTTGGCCGAATACAACGACACGCTTCAGGCTATGAAGATTATTGGTCTCAGCCAAGGCGAACAGGACCAGATCTTCCGTATGCTGTCCGCGATCTTGTGGGCAGGCAACATTCAGTTCCACGAGGGTCAGGACGGATACGCGGCTGTTAGCGACCAGTCGGTGGTTGACTTCTTGGCCTATCTCCTGGAGGTAACCCCGGACCAGCTGATCAAGGCTATCACCATCCGCATTCTTACCCCCCGAAACGGCGAGGTCATCGAGTCTCCTACGAACGTTGCTCAGGCGGTCGCGACGCGAGATGCCTTGTCCAAGGCCATTTACAATAACCTCTTCGACTGGATCGTCGAGCGCGTCAACAAGTCTTTGAAGGCGAAGCAAGCGACGAACAACCACATTGGTATCCTCGACATTTACGGCTTCGAGATTTTCGAGAAGAACAGTTTCGAGCAATTGTGCATCAACTACGTCAACGAGAAGCTGCAGCAGATTTTCATTCAGCTGACACTCAAGGCCGAGCAAGACGAATACGCACGCGAACAGATTCAGTGGACACCTATTAAGTACTTCGACAACAAGATCGTGTGCGACCTGATCGAGTCGGTCAGGCCTCCTGGTGTTTTATCGGCCATGAAGGATGCAACAAAGACAGCCCATGCTGACCCCGCCGCTTCGGACCGCACATTTATGCAGAGCATTGGTGGCATGTCGAACCCGCATCTGACGCCGCGCCAAGGCAGCTTCATCATCAAGCACTACGCTGGTGATGTGTCGTACACAGTTGATGGTATTACGGATAAGAACAAGGACTTGCTACTGAAGGGTCTTCTGAACCTCTTCGGAACCAGCAACAACCGCTTTGTCCACACTCTATTCCCCCATCAGGTTGACCAGGACAACCGGAAACAGCCGCCGACTGCTGGTGACCGCATCAGATCCTCTGCAAACGCCCTTGTCGAGACTCTCATGAAGTGCCAGCCCTCATACATCCGAACCATCAAGCCAAATGAGAACAAGTCAGCTTCCGAGTACAACGTGCCCAATGTTCTGCATCAGATCAAGTACCTCGGTCTGCAAGAAAACGTTCGCATTCGCCGCGCCGGTTTTGCTTACAGACAGACGTTCGAGAAGTTTGTGGATCGCTTCTTCCTTCTCTCGCCAGCCACTTCGTATGCAGGCGAGTACACTTGGCAGGGATCATATCAGGATGCAACCAAGCAAATCCTCAAGGACACGAGCATTCCCAAAGAGGAATGGCAGATGGGTACTACCAAGGCCTTCATCAAAGCTCCCGAAACCTTGTTTGCGCTCGAGCACATGAGAGACCGGTACTGGCACAACATGGCCACTCGTATCCAGCGTATGTGGCGAGCTTACCTGGCTTACCGTGCCGAGTCTGCTACTCGAATCCAACGGTTCTGGCGTAAGAAGAGAACCGGAGCCGAGTTCTTGCAGCTCCGTGACCAGGGCCACAGGGTTCTGCAGAACCGCAAGGAGAGACGGCGATACAGTTTGCTTGGTTCTCGCAGGTTCCTGGGAGACTACCTCGGTATCAACGCATTGAATGGACCTGGTTCTCAAATCAGAAACGCAATTGGGATTGGAAACAACGAAAACGCTGTCTTCTCTTGTCGCGGAGAAATCCTGGAAGCCAAGTTTGGCAGATCCAGCAAGCCCAGCCCGCGCATCCTCGTTGTTACCAACAGCAAATTTTACATTGTTGCCCAGATGCTGGTCAACCACCAGCCCCAGATTTCAGTTGAGCGCTCAATGCCTTTGGGAGCAATCAAGTTCATTGGAACCTCAACTGCCCGCGATGATTGGTTCTCATTGGGTGTGGGATCTCCACAGGAGGCTGATCCTTTGCTGAACTGTGTTCTGAAGACAGAGATGTTCACTCAGATGCAGCGCGTCATGCCTGGTGGCTTTAGCCTCAAGATCGGTGAGGTGATTGAGTATGCAAAGAAGCCTGGAAAGATGCAGACCGTGAAGGTTCTCAAAGACTCACAACAGTCTGTCGACTACTACAAGAGTGGAGCTGTGCACACCCAACCTGGCGAGCCTCCTTCATCTGTTTCCAAGCCTACACCAAAGGGCAAGCCTGTACCACCCAAACCCATCACCCGTGGTAAGCTCATCAAGCCAGGTGGTCCCAACGGCAGGCCGTCTCGTATCACAAATAGCCGGCCTCAGCCCCGCCCAGGTGCTTCATCCGCAAAGACTGGACCTTCAATCACTCCACAGCCGCCCGCAGCTGTCAGCTCAGCCAAGACTGGACCATTCGGACGTCAACAACAAGCTGCTGCCGCATCGACCACATCTATTGCATCACATACGAAGCCAGCTGCTGCAACGAGACTACCGCCTCCCCCGCCTCCCGCTGCGCCGCCCGCGCCCAACAAGATTATGGCCAAGGTTCTCTACGACTTTGCGGGCCAGAGAGAGAACGAGCTCACTATCCGCACTGGTGATATGGTGGAGATCGTTCAGAAGGAGAACAACGGTAAGCATCCACCCACTTACATTCAGATCTAGAGACTAATCGATGTAGGCTGGTGGCTCGCCAAGAACGCACAAGGTCAGGCATGGATTCCTGCTGCCTACGTCGAGGAGCAAGCCCCTCCCCCAGTGGTGGCCCCTCGTCCTCCTCCGCCTCCCCCCAATGGTGCTCGCGGCAAGCCAACCCCTCCTCAACCTCCCGTCAAGCGCCCTGCTGCTGGACGTAAGCCTGCCATGGCTCCCGCCCGCGATTCCGGTCTTAGCTTGAACGGTTCCAACGGCTCCGACAGCCGCAGCAACACCCCGACGCCCAGTCTTGGCAACAGTCTGGCGGACGCGCTGCTTGCGAGAAAGAACGCGATGCAGAAGAAGGATGATGATGACGACTGGTAGTCGAGTTCGTGTGGGATGTTGGAGACGACAACGCCGGGTTCTTCTAGATCTGAAACCTGGATTGATGCTTCATGATTGCACGACACGACTACTCTTTGGACTGATGGAGGAAAGAAGAATGTGGATTGCGTCTAGAGTGGCAAGCGGTTTATGATCACACACTTTTTGTTTCGAGTTCTTTCAGCATACAGGATCAGGGCAACCCTGGGCGGGAAGGGAGGATTTGGTCCTGCGTCTTGTGTGCCACCCTTTTTTGTTTGGTAGATTCGGGAGTCAAAGGGATTCACGGCATGTGCAGGCCCTCTTTGGATGCCCCCATTGTGTTGATTTTAGGAGAGGAATAGTATAGAAACCCGGGAACTATCCCACAAAAGATTTCTCTTTATGAATTTTACTGTCTTTTTACGTGATTCTTATGTCTCTCCGTCCTTCCGCAGGACCTTTCTTCGGCGTAGTAGCTCCGCGAGAGGGACGTCTTCATCTTCAGTCATGTCCTCGTCCTCATCAACCCCGTAATCCTGTAGCCTCTCGCCGTCAGCATTCGTCCACCCCGGCTCTCCGTCGGCGCCTCGGTCATAGCCGTCGTCAGATTCATCAGAAATGAGATCATAATCCTCTTCGAGCTCCGCCATCAGCCTCGACCTCTCTCCCTGCCATCGCTTCCTGTCGGCATCCTGTCTAGATTTGAACGCCTCCAACTCCTCTTCCTTGCTCGCATACCGCGGCATACTGATGCTTTCCGCGCCTCTCGCAGCAGGCCATCCACCAAGGCCCCGGCGCATCTTGTCCGGATCCGGGGGCGGCCACATGCCCTCTTTTCGGTTCAGCCCGTTCTCAGGCCACTCCCATCCGACTCCCATGCCGTCCTTGCTGATCTCGGGGTTCCCGGCAAATGGGAAGAACCACATCAAGACATTTTTGGTGCCCATCGCCTGGGCCAGGTTGTCGAAGATTCCGATATCGTATGGGAACTCCACCTTCTCCAACCGCATTTTTCTCCCGTCAGGCCCCGTGATGGACCAGAAGTCGCCGTTCCCATTGCGCCCGGACGAGCGCTCGCAGAGTGCGGTGTGTCGGTCGAGTTCCCAACCCTCGATCATGGTCTCGTTCAACACCCAGCCGCGGACGGTCGAGAAAAAGAGGATGAAGAGGGCGAGGGAGGTAAAGAAGCAAGCTAGAGAGAGCAACGTCAGGTGGATGAGAACGGAGAGGGAGGGGCCGAGGTAGGACGGCAGGGCTCGATGGGCCCAGAGGTCGGCGAAGCGGAGGTAGAGGAAGTAGCCGAGGGTCCAGAGGGATAGGTTCGTATAGAGGAGGAAGCGCAGGAAGTGCGGGAAAGTTCGCATTGAGACGCAGTTCGAGGTCCAGGGGCAATCTGTAGGCAATGGTCAGTCCGAAGACTCATGTTGCTAACTTGATCGAGGCGTCCTCACGATGATCCATCTTCACGACGCATCTGCCGCACGAGCGGCAATGGTGCGCACGTGGTGGTTTGGGAGCGGAGCATTTCCTGCACCACCGGCGCAAGAGGCCGTATTCGTCCGGGTCGGGGACCTCGATCACCTCGTCGGGAAACGTGTACCGGCCGGAATCTACGGTGCATGACTTGTAGTAGGTGTACCACAGACAGAACAGTAGCGTGTTGAATACGTAGGTCTCGGTCGTGGACAGGCGGCCGGGCGGGAGAGAGTCGTCCGCGACGTAGAAGAGGATCTGGGAGGTGTAGGCGAGGAAGGCGATTAGGAGACAGACTCCCGGGACGGCGAGGCGCTTGATGATTGGGGAGTCATTGAGGTCTGCCATCCTTGAGCCATGGGGAACTTGAGAAAACCGGAGACAGAGAAGGGACAGGAGGGGAGTTTGGAGGAGTTTGGAGGAACTACGGAATTGTTTGTCTTTGCCCTTGTTGTGGGAGTGATGTCAGCCCACGATGGAACGGTTGCCGTCGGTGCCGGTACGAGGGTAAGGCACGGAGGCGGAGGGACGGAGGTCAGGTTAGGGGTCCCGTCGTGGTACCGTTTGGGTGGATAACGAAACGTCGCTCCAGGCAGGAGGGACCAGCATAGATAAGTTCGACGCGGTTCAGGGGTGGCGGAGCACGCGTCGTACGCAAGTTCGATTGGCAAGGAAGGGGCTGCGAGCAATCCATTGTTCAATTGGCTTATGTAAGATTGAGGTGAGGTGTACTGTGTGCCCCCAGTTCCGGGCCGCCCCTGGATCCTGTTCATCGCTTGGAACATGAACTGTGCTTCGTGTTCCATCATAAGTCTGTCTTTTTTATCGGTCTTACAAAAACGGCGGTGGTTTAATGGAACGTTCGGATATTGTCCATTTCAATCGACCCATGATAATTGCGTTTTGAATTTGCTGTTCGCCGACCGTTTCTCAAATCTCTACTACATTAATGGCCTTGGCGGTGGTTTGAGAAGACCCTTTTTTTCTCCCCTGCCCGCGGCCATGGCACGCGATGCGCATGTACATTTAACGCTGCTTTGGTAAGAGGTCTTTCATCTAGCCCGCTTCTTAGCTCGTTCTCATCGACTAACGTGTATTTACAGCGCTGTAGTGTCTTTTCTATGGATTTCTTATAATTTTGAAAGACACTCGCTAGTCGGTATATTCTTGATCCGGATGTGCTACGGTCTGAAGGCACCTGGGGCTGATGTGTTTGACCAGAATGGCCCAGGTTATCTTCCATCCTCATTCTCTTGATCTCGGGAGGATTGACGTGGGGAGCGAGTTATCTTGCGAAGTGGTTGCCTGGTGCCGATGGCAGGTTTGGTAAGAGGTCCTGCTGCCGAGGCTTTGGTATGAGACTGACGAATATTAGATGAGAGCAAGGCAGCGTTGAAGGGAACGTTCGAGCCATCCATCCCCGCAAGACCTCGACGGTACTTCGTGCCGTTGCTCGTGTTCTTTATATTCCTCCGCTTAGAAGTTTTCCATCGGGTTACGGCGCAGTTGCAATGCTCCACCCCCGGAGTTCAGGTGAGATCCTCGCCGAAACCGTTAGCTTGAAGGTCAGATTTGACCGTATGGCAGTCTCTCTTATGTACCCTCTTGGTATTTTACGACATCTACTACTGTCGAAGACCTCCACCGCCACCTCCCAAACCTGAGGAACCTTGGGACTCGCTGACAGATGATGTCATAATATGGCTCAACGGCGCTCAGGTCCCCATGCTCCTGAGCGCCCTTATTCTCGGATACGGAACCTTCCTCGCCATTGACTCAGAGCCGCCCTCGACCTTCTTCTGCTCTTCCCTTCTGGATAGCCGGGTGAGGACGTTGGCTCTACAGCTTCTGGGCCTGTTTCTGGACGCCGCGATCGCCATTATCCTTCACCGAATCCTGTCCTGGACGAAAACGACGAAGATGCGGCTGAGGACGCTTGGTGTAATACAGGCCATGACAGGGTTTTCCATCAAGCTCTTCCAGATTCTCATATCTCCTTTCATCTCCTCTGCCGAGGGATATCCGGCATCCATCAGGGGTCTCGACTCGCTGTACTTCTTCGACATTTTCATCGACAGCTTCACCTTCGCCGTACTAATAAGCTCGCTTACCATCCTAGTTTGCGAAACTAGCCCATCGATGCCGGCAGGTATAATCGCCTTCGTGTCGGGCATGTCGGCTGCCTACCAAAACGTTAAACACATCGGAAGGTGGCAGGTCACTTCGAAGTTCGCTGCCATAATACCTCTCTACTTTATTGCCTTCGGCTTCAGTTTTCTTCTCTATACTGCCAACATACGATCCGTCTTTTTCGTCAAGCGGGTCTTCATCGTCCTTCTGCTTCCCTTTTTCCTCATTGGCATGTCAACGTACGGCCTTATCAAGTCAGACACGGTCAAAGGCCATCCCCTCGAGAAAGAGATCTACAACGCGAGAGTCACGGGAGACCGATGGCTCCGTCAAGCTTCGACCAGCGACAACCTTCGCACTGCCGTGCAGGTCTATCAGGAGAGGCACTACGGACGCCTACCACCACCTAACTTCGACAAATGGTACCAGTTTGCCAAGGACCGCCAGTCCGTCATCATCGACCACTTTGAGCAGATGGAGAGTGACATTCTCCCGTTCTGGGGTATGAAGCCCGAGGCTATTCGGAAGGCATATGACGAGAGGATTCCGACGATGCCGCGCATGGCGGTGATTACGGTCCAGGACAAGAAGGCGATCCATAACTACATGTGGGACGACGAGCATAAGAAGGTGCTTGATGAAGTGATAAACATGATGGACGGATTCGCTGAGCACCTTTCGGATATGAAAATTCCGATCAACTTGGCCGACCAGCCTAGAGTTCTTACCCCCTGGTCTGATCTTACGAGGTATACCAAAGCTGGAAGAAACTCCGCCAAGAAGTTCAAGCTTCTATCATCGCGTTCCGAGGAACCGGGGGTTGGCGCAGCGGTGCAACCTCCACCGCCAGAAGGTGCTGCACCAGGCGATAATGCTGCGCAGGACCAAACTGTTGCAGATGGGCAGAAAAAGGAGGAGCAGGCGCCCAGCAAAGACCAAGATCAGCCATTAGAGCTCGCGATGGGCGTTGCACCGCCTATGCCACCTTCAGACGCCATGGCATACGCCTCTACGAAGGCCTTCCGAGAACTGGAAGCCTCGGTTTGCCCGGCCGACAGTCCAGGAAGATCAGGACTTCACTGGAATATACGCGACTTCTGCACCGATTGCGTCAAGTATCATTCAGAGGGCCAATTCATCTGGAGCTGGGCCGAGTCAAAAGCTCTGTGCGAGCAACAAGACATCACTCGCCTACATAGCTTCCACATGTCCGCCCCCAAAATCAAACCTTTTCCAGAACTCCTCCCAATCTTCGGCCGATCCAAAGCCGACGGTTTCAACGACATCCTCATTCCCCTCGTGCCTCTCGTGGAGGAGGGTCCGGACCCCAACAAGCAATTTCGCCAGGCCAAGGATGAGCTCTACTGGCGCGGTACAATCGGCGACCAACCCATCAGCGACGAGGCGCTTCGCGGAAGCCACAAAAATCGCCTCGTCCATCTCATCAATAACGTCACGGCCGCGGACGACGTCACGATGCTGCTCGTCGCACCGGCGCAGAAGAACTACTTCGGCTACGAACCTGTGCGCGCAACGGAGGCCAATAAGCTCCTGCCCTTCAACATCGGAATCTCAAAATACGAGTGCGAAGGCACGGCATGCGACGTCGCGCAGGCCGAGTTCGGACAGAAGGCAGACGACGCGGATCCCCTGGAGCACCGCTACGTCTTCCTGCTCGACGAGGACTCGGCCCCGCCCAAGGACTTCCTCCGCACCATCCGCTCGGCCGGTAGCGTGCCGTTCCTGACGTCCGTCTTTGGTGAGTGGTACTCGGAACGCATCGTGCCCTGGCTGCACTTCGTGCCCATCGACATTCGCTACCACGCGCTGCACAGCACCCTGGCGTACTTTGTCGGGCTGAAGGGCAGGGGCAAGGTCAACGGGCGGGAGATCGAGACGGAGTCGCGGTGGGAGGACGGCGAGTGGATCGCGACGCAGGGGAAGCGGTGGGCGGAGAAGGCGATGCGGAGGGAGGACATGGAGATTTATCTGTTCCGGCTGTTGTTGGAGTGGGGCCGCGTCGTGAGGGACGATCGGGAGAATATCGGGTTCCAGCTCGACAAGGCATAGGCAGGCGTCTCGGTTAGCTGTGGCTTTTTGTAGGTGTATAAATCTGGTGTTATGTGTTCAGCTCTTGCTCGTGAATCGATTGAATGTATTGTTTGTCTGCAACTCTCACGACAGCACACACACCAACGGAATCTAATTGCAACCACCAGAATGACGTTCGCCGATGGTCTCGCGATCTCCATTTCTCTTGCCCCTTGCGAGCCACACGGGCCAACCCAGCAAAAGAGCGTCTTTCTCAATAGTATTAACCTGGCAAATATTCGGCTTGTAACGGTTTCTATGACGGCGAGAACGAAAGCGGTATCTTGGGCCGGGAAAGTGGGAACACTTTGCCAGCCCCGGCACCGGCTGTGCATGGTACCTCGCCGAGGGCTTGTGTTCCGGTATTGTTGCGACTGTCCTACATTATTCCCTAAGCATATGCTACTCAATCACCTGGCGTCGAGCGACGCTCGGCCGGAGAGGTAGCACAGCCTTCAAGACTCTCCACAGCGTGTTGATGGATTCTGAAAGAAGGGTTCGTCCATCACCGTATAGCTCCCACTCTCAAATTGGGCCAGGAAAGGAAACAAGCTCGTATAGGTGGACAGCCTTATTCCGTAACCTAGGTATCCAATGCTTCCCTCGCCGACTGGGCAGCTAGGCAGCTAGCCTCTAACCGCCAACAGGGGTGAGTTGTTCGAGAGGTGGATGAGGGTGAAGCTTGTTTCAGCGTGACAGACGGGATAGAGTGGGAACTTTCCTCAGGTGTGGGTGGCCTTGGTACCTAACGTCTAGGAACAGGAGGCAGCCTGGCGACATTAATGATAATAGCAGTGGCGTGAGAAGGAGCCGCAAAAAAATGAAAAAGAAAAGAGGTTCATCATCATTCCAGGAGGATCACCCTGCCTCAAGATCCCGTGGTCGCAGTTTGGGTCTACCTTAAAACTTCCCCTTAGGTAGGTAGCTCCTGATGCGCCTCCTCCTGTCTGACGGGACGTTTCTAGTTCGGGAGACTCGGCATCAAAGTATCTTTCCGCATTGTGGCAGGTGGATCGCTACGTGGCCGGGCTGTACCTCAGCTAGGGGTGTGCCTGCCCGAGGGACGGGCCCAGGCACGGGCGGGTTGCCTTAAGCTGGCCTACCGGCGGTACCCCTCCCCCTCCAAACACACGGCCCAATGTCACTTTACCCCGCCATTCTGAGAGGCCACCACCTCACACCTCAGAAACCGATTGACCTCACTCCTTGCTTCCTCTTTGTTAGTGAGTGAGTGAGATGCGAGGTTGCTTACATACCCAACCGCCCACCACATCCGATCTGCACTGCTACAATCACACACCTCTCTAACCTCCAAACGCCGCACACCTGTCCCTCCCTCCTCCTGTCTACAACCCTTCATCCAGCAATCTCTTTGCTCTACCTGTCCGCAGCTCGAGTCCCCGCCGAAATCGCAAGCGACTTTCTATTCCAAATCTATCCTATTCCACCAAAGCTCCGCCAGAAAATACCCGCCCGCGAGAGAGAGCGAGCAACACATCGTCCCATCAGCATACTACCTCTCACCAACCCTCAACCAACCTCCCTCCCTCACCTCACCAAACCTCCTCACCCATTACCATCTAATCAAACAGCCAAAATGGTCGACCGCCCAAACAAACCCACCGCTCTGGCAACCACGCCCGGTCTGCCCCCACAAGCAACCGTCAACATAACCCACTCCAACACCCGCGTTTCCGCGACCTTGCCCACTGGCGAATTCGTCGAGGTTCTCCTGCACGGCGCCACTGTCCTCTCCTGGAAAGACGCCTCCGGCCGCGACCGCTTGTGGCTCTCCGAGTCAACCGTCTTCGACGGCTCCAAGCCCGTCCGCGGCGGCATCCCCCTCGTCTTCCCCGTCTTCGGCCCCCCTTCAGACGCCCACCCGCCCACCGCCAAGCTTTCCCAGCACGGCTTCGCGCGTTCCTCCCGCTGGGAGTTCCTCGGAAAGTCCACCAGCGAGGGCACCGACACCTCGTCCGTCAAGCTTGACTTTGGCCTCTCGTCGGCCAATGTCGACGAAGAGACCAAGAAGAAGTGGGGGTACAAGTTTGGTGCCATCTACAGCGTGACGTTGGACCGGGAGAACCTGTCGACATCGATTGTGATTACGAACGAGGGCGAGGAGGCGTTTGATTGCCAGGTTCTCATGCACACCTACCTGCGCGTGGGCGTACGCTGTGCCCCTCCTTTTCTCCTGTTTGCTCGAGCTAGACCCAAGCTAACTAACTTTGTGATAAAGGACATTACGAAAGTCAAGGTCCAAGGCCTTGACGGCGCTCCATACACCGATAAGGCCGATTCGGGCGCTGCAAAGACCCAGTCCGGCGACATCACCATCGACTCCGAGACGGACCGCATCTACACTCCGACCGCGGGTCCCAGGACGCCCATCACCGTTCTCGAGGACGGCGAGACGGCCTTTTCCGTCGTCCGTGATAACCTCGAGAATGTCGTCGTCTGGAACCCGTGGACCGAAAAGGCCCAGGGAATCGCCGACTTCGCGCCCAAGGACGGTTACAAGAACATGTTATGCGTCGAGCCCGGCTCCGTCAAGGGCTGGCAGAAGCTGGAGCCAGGTGACGCGTTTGAGGGCGCTCAAGTCATCACCGCGCATTGAACTTCACAGCATAGTAGGCAAGATGGCGGACGGGAATGGCTAGACACTGAATCGAAGATCTGAGAGAACGGGGGAACACACAGCTTTGAAATCGTCTCGGGACAGTTGAATATCTACGGAAATGCTCGTTAGAGGGATATCTAGACGGCCATGTGTGAGGTGTGGTTAGAGGAAAACCGAGAGTTATTATGAAATAAGCAGGCGTGAAGGGAAAGCAGGCCCGGATAGTTACTACTCCCTTTGAAATAAAAATCACGATGAAACGGCCCGCGCCGTGACTGATCAGGACGTTTCCGCAGAAGATGTGTGTGTGTGTGTGGAAGAAGGCATGTGTAAATATAAAGGTCATGAATTATTATTTTTTCTTGGTTCATTATCCTGGACGATGAGGGACTTCATCCTGGACGATGAGGGACTTCGGCAACCACACGTACGTGCTCTCGCGACAATCTTTTGATACAACGATGATAGTGATGATGCCTCATGATCTCCTCCTTTCCTGTACACTCATTTCCACAAGAACGGCCAGACCGTGATTTCCTAAACCCATTTCATACGACCGGAAAGAAAATTTCCGTTTCCTTCCCGTCTCCTCTTGCTGCGAAACTGAGAAAAATAACCCAAACACTTTGGCGCCGGTAATGCAAGACAGGTAAACCTCCTATCGTGATGAATGATGCGTGCGTGGTGTGTCTGTGTTGCCACGAGTATTGACATGCCCTTGGGTGAGGGGAGAGGGGGGAGGGGGGGGGGGGGGATTGGAGA